>JARJEE010000039.1:3000000-3252500 GCA_030180105.1 Hyles lineata
TATGGTATGTAAGTGCGTCAACCCGCACTAGGCCAGCGTGGTGGACTATATGGCCTAACCACTCTCAATCGTACTTTCGATTGTATAGTAGGCCCGTGCCCTGCAATGGGATGTATGTGGGCTGATACAGATACAGATTTATTGCTTACCAATAATTTTGTAAATTAAATAAATTTGTTAGCGTCACACTCCCGTCTCTACTCCATAGCCCATAGTCCCCACGTAATGTCGCGACGGTACACAGAGCGCGCACTTTAGCCGCGTCACGAGTAAGGGCCGCCATAAAGCCGTACTTTATAATTAATTAACAAATAATAACAATAGTTAGGGGAGGGTGGGCAGTTTTTACGAGTGGCACACCGCTCTAAACAAAGGCGGGAAGTTTCCACCGCGCCATTGTTTCGACGCGTGTATAATGAGAATTAGCAAAAATATCCATATCATCCTGCAGACGGGGATTCTAATGCATAAGTTTATTACTACACGGTTATATACCCCAAGAAAAGTTGTAGTTGAAATGTTACTACAATATAGAGTGATATTATTATGGAGGAGACAGAGAACGCGAGTGGCATCATTTGTAGATTAATGTGTATCGCCACTCGGTGTTTTAACTAAATGGCAACTTGCACTTACGATCTGATACAGTGCAGTCACTTCATCCTGCGAGTATCAAACGAAGATGCGTTGCCATTTACAACACCAACCTCTCGAAAATAACTTAAATATTCAAAAGTGATGAAATTAACTTTTTCGTAATAAAATAAAAATAAAGTTTATATGGTTATTATCACTCCATTCGGGTGCGAGGTGCATTCTGATCCAAATCGTGTTGAAAAACTGACCCGTCCGCGTCCGCGCATTAACAATACAATTTATTTACAATAAAATAGTAAAATAAAAATATACGCCGGTATAACGCTACCGCCCGGCTGCTGATGTCCACGTTTCACTAAGGTGCGAACTGATGAGGTGCAAATTATCGGGCGGCAGTTTGAACCGATGCCAATCGAGGATAGCTCCGCTCTCGTATACCTATCGCTCGGCTACAAGCGCCGATATTTATTACCTCTATAATTAAACGTTATCCGAGTTAAATTCCATTTAGTGTTGCGATCAA
Organism: Hyles lineata; assembly: GCA_030180105.1. Classification (NCBI taxonomy): domain Eukaryota; kingdom Metazoa; phylum Arthropoda; class Insecta; order Lepidoptera; family Sphingidae; genus Hyles; species Hyles lineata. Next base: position 3,001,121 of record JARJEE010000039.1, read on the forward strand.
AGCACATTATAAATTTCACAGCCCCACACCTCACTCCATATGTCATATCTGCATCGATTCCCATCCGCACACAATCCGCAGCAAATATTTGTACTAGCCTTTGGGATTTAATGCATCTATAAACATGACAAGCATCGGATGTACGATTTTTGCATAGAGTGACCCAGCCTTGGCCGAACGTACGTTGCTCTCCTTGATTGCGATCTGCTCCATATAATGTTCATATTTATAATATGTTCATTTCCAATTTCGTGCACTTTCACAATATTACGAACCTTTTTACCAGGAACACTAACAATTCTTCAAAATGTTTATTTAGAAATATAATGCACAAATAAGCCGTCTGTTCTTTTGAGATACAGGTATCCTCAAAACACCTTATCGCTTGCAAACAACACCTTAATTCTAATCCGATAAAATATACAAGTCTTTTGTATTGTAATGATGTGTATATAAACAAAGCATTTAGAGCCTCCAGCATCGGTGTTCAAACCCGGTCAATTACAATAACCATCGCCGTGCCACTTCTGACAAAACAACGCATCCTGCCAGACCATCTGGCGACGGATTGTTCTTTACTCAAACTTTTCTCAACACAGTTACATTAGTTGTCGACTCTAAGCCATGGTAATAAGGGTGCGTCTGCTTAATGAAGGTGGCCGTTGTTTGAGACAATGGTTAAAGACAATTAGCGTTTGTTCGCAGGTCCGAGACGTGACTTTAGATTCGGTGTGCGACGGATGGCGGCCACATGCGCGACACCGGTCAACAATGGCTCCGACAAAATATGTCCAACCTTCACGGGGACACGCAAATAAATTAACAATATCACAATGAACTGTCCTCACTCCCATTGACATTTGCAGGAATAGGTTTCCCACACAAACATCTGGCGCAGTTGAATGGAAGCTCGCGCCGCAGCCCGCAACTATGCACTGAATATAAATAAGCTGGGTCCTTATCGCGCGCCGTGCGCCGCGCGGCGAGCCCAATCAAATGCCACGAGTGGACCGGTGTGAGCTGCGTGTGCTCACATATTTGGCAATAATTACAATTACAAATTTTACGTATTTTTTTCATTAATAAAATGATAAATAGTTATGTTAAATTTAAGAATATTTCTGCCATTTCCAGGAGGGATTTTGCGAGATTATAAATGACATTACATTTTTAATTTTGTCAGAATTATCGTTTGTATATCGTTTGTGTGCGTATCACGCAAACAGTAAAAAACACTAATTTCAGTGGACAATATTATATATCATATAAAAAATATAAAAATAGTACATATTATCAAGTATTTAAACATTGTATATTTTTTTACTTTGTTTGTACAATCTGGATTAAGTTCAATTGATTCTTGACATGTTTCGTGACATACGGCGGTCATATATAACTTTGTTTATCCACATCGTTATTTAAATTATATATATAAGATGTTTAAATAATATAATAAAGACTATAGTTTATCTGGTGATCATTTATGTGGGGTATATTACAGGGGCTTATCAGCACTCCATCGCTATGCCATTATTCATGCAGTATTGGTATTTTTTGTGGTATCACCATCGCTGTGCGATTAGGCGAGGCGGTGCGGTGCGGTGTCGGTACGCATGGCGTTATTTTGACAGGCCACACAGGACAGATAACCTCGGTGGGCCGGGGGTCCCGGGCTCCGGGGCCGGCCTCGGTAAGCAGATTACAATGTTTTTATTCTCTTCAGTTGTTTATCTCTCCTTCAAACGGTTCGCTGATAGTTTTAATGCCATTAGCGATAAGCTCAACTGACACTTGTTTTTGGACGCTTTCCAGTTTTTTTGTGACAGCCCTTTACTGTTTTATTAATAGTTTTCGTATGTAAATAATGTACTTTATTTATTGTATTATAATCATACATTACGTTTTGGAAAGGTGGAATATTTATTTGTAACATTTAAATTAAGTGGGATCGGCGCGAAGTTTTGTTATTTAACACGCGTTATTTAAGACTGATGGTGTTCATAAATCGAAACACATGAAAGAGAGTTGCCGTGTCCTTCTTCGAGTCGATAAAATGGCGCCATAAGAATAGTAAAAAATTACCTAAACGACCTCACGAACAGACAAACAGATGCTTGCGTCTCATAAAATAATAAAGAAATGGATACTGTTGGATGGAGGTGGAATTGTCGCGTCTAATTATGTGGCTTTTGTGATTTCACATACCGCGATTTTAAAACCCGCAGTTATTTTTACACGAAAGAAGCCCCGCAGCATCCAGAAATCCGTTACACGCGACAATGGAGCTACTAATAATAGGTAGCACATGCGGGCGATCGGAAACGTATCCACATCGGCTAAAGATCGATACGATATCGATACAATTGTGCTATTTTTTGTTCAAGTACTAATTTGTAACAAAATTAATAATGGCATGAGAATAAGTCACATGACTAGGGAATACTTGATAACGTCTCACTGAACACTGACCCTTTACAAAAATCATAATACATTTAGGCGTATTATTATACATAGAACGTATATCACACGTGCTACATGGGTTAGGTAATTATATAACTAAACTATAGAATATTAACACAATTTAGGAACTAAAACCACAGTTTTGGCCCCAATATACGATAAATTATCGCATGACTATCTATTTCTACTAACTTTCTGTACCGTGGAAAGTATAAATTTTTACATCTAATCGCTGCACTATAATTATCATGCTTCATTAACATCCGAGTGCTTATTACGCTTAGGTAGGTATGGGAAGTCCAGCGACCCGTACTAGGCCAGTGTGATAGATTAAGACTTGGCTCTAAATCGTAGAAGAGGCCCGTGTTTAGCAGTGGGACTTAGATGTGCTAACGATGATAATTATAAAAATATATGACTAAATCCAGTAGGTTTAAGCGTTTATAAACTACAAAGGTTTGTCCGTTCGGTGCAGTGCTGGTGATGAATTAGCAAGATACCCTCGCTAACCACTACGTCTTAGTACGGCAATAACCTCAGAAAGCTGTGCTTGTGCGATACTTTAAAGACACCTTTGCTCTACTCTTCGAAGGTGGTGATTCTGTTACATTATCACCTACTTAATTAATACTATCATATATTACAAAAATCTATATTAATATTTTAAATCTGAAACCACTGGACCGATTTTAAAAATTCTTTCACCGTTTGATATTATTCTTGATCTACTTAGGCTAAGAAATATTTTAAAAAAGTGTAATTACACCCGGGCGGAGCCGAGGTGGACCACTAGTATAATTTTGTAACGTGTTCAGCTTTTATAATGCCAGCAAACCATGATGCCTACAAATGTAGGTACAACATAACAATTAAATTACAGGATTTGTTTGCTGTAACATTTACGCTATCACACTTATTTCCCATACAGAACTGGGGAAGCCCCATTAACCGCTGTAAACAATAAACAATTTATATAACAACACTAATAATATAGGTTAAACTTAGCGTAAATATAGATACAATACACTAGTAATTTTGTTTTCTCTCTTATTCATTTTCCTGAGGGATTTACCGGGCCTGGAAAGTCGATGCCAATGCTTAGAGTTCCATTGGTCACTGTTGCATTCGTAGTACAACTGATATTTGAATGAAAGGGATTCAACAGTAAATTATATTTCCAATCATTTATGGTAAGTAACCATTCTGATACAGATGGTAAGTAAACGTGCATCACTGGGGGTGAAAACTCAATTAAAACAAAAATCATACTTTTTGAAGTAAGCAAGTTTAAATGACTATACAATGCACCTATTGGCAAATTTTGTGCAAGCAAGATGGTGTATCCCCCGGCCAGAAATATCTTTTAAATATACCATCCTGCTTGAAATCTAACATACCCGGGTTAAATTATTATATTTGGGACCATGCGAATCTCTCATTACCCGTAATTACGAGCGCCAATAGTCTTACCATCTGGTGAACCGTTGCCCAGTTCTTCGACACCACAAAAAAACGAATAATAAAGTATCGTTTACAATGTCGTAAAGTTATAAAGTTACCTGTGTAGGGGGGCGGGGGCGGAGAGGAGGCAGGTCGGTGCGTCTGGCGGCCAGATGTGACACACCTCTACACACCTCGTGAGAAAATCCCTTACGCAACAACCGACTGACTTAGTTCCAACGTAACACAGACTAGTTGAATCAACAGTTGTAATAGAATATTGTACTATTGTTCGTTCTGTTGATTCATATAATTAAAAATGAGATGCCTAGTCATGTTTATGTACAGCATTCACAGTTTAAATAAAAATTATATTTCATAAAAACTATTTATAGGATTACATATTGATTGATACTATGCTTTCTATGTTACTTAGCGATAGATAAAATATAGAGATAATATCGAAAAAATAGTTATTATTTCCATCGTGTCCCAGACAAACCCCAGGTAAGATTACTAATGATCACGAATATATTATAACGGATATACAAAGTCGAAGTTTATGACCGGCTATAACTACACCTGATAAAACCAATTGTATGATTTTCAATTTCAAAAATATCATAAACAATCATGCATCTGTAGTTGCACTAAAATCATATTAATTGTTAATTTCTTACAGTCGACTTAGTTCATTTCTTTAGCGCTATAAACACCAGCTATTACCTCACGTGGTTTCCCGAGGTAATTTTATGTCATTATGCAAACAAACATGTTATGAGAGTCCCGACGCAACCGACTCAGTGCAGGGTAATACGCTGCCGTTACTTAGTCACCAAACCCCCGGTCTTTCCAACAACGATTTACTAATTATTTTTCAGTTCGTAAAGGTTATCGGAGTGGGACTACAATTAATTTTAAAACATATATATTTAAGTATATAAAATAAAATTATTTTAGTTCTATTTATATATGTGACACGATATAAGAACTTACGTTTATATTGGCTCTACACAATGAGGCTTGAGGTAGTTGCATCTATACAGAGGTAAAGGTACAATGGTTGAAGAAATAATAAAGGGAAGCTGCACAATGTTGAAAAAATCGATAATGAGCATACCACACGTTTGACCCCACGCGATCGAATGCCACACGCGAGGGATCTGCCGTGAACGCTGCATACTGCATACTGCGTTACACTGCAGGGCGCAGTAGACACGTGTGCTCAAGGTGAGGGCACATTCACACGACACAGCTTCATTGTTGATGCGGTGTTCTCATCACACTTTATTAACGTATTCATTTACTACGGTATAACATTTTATAAAAACACTTTGAATATACCTAATGTTATATATTTTTAACAGGAATCGCGTGTGTTTGTTAACACGACGCACTTTAAAAGTAAATGTATAAATGATGGGAAAACCTTAAAATTTACCAGAATTCCTATGTTTGTGAAATCACCTAATACGCATTGAACCAGTGCAGCGTGAAATATGGACGAACGCCTCTTATCCTAAAGGTGCCCGTGTCCTGCATTGGAACGTAAATGGTCTTGGTAATATTAAGTGCGATTTATGTAAAATATTTTTAAATAATGCTTCCACCTTAGTTAGCAAAAATGAGTTTGCTAGTTTATTCTTTCATATTATGTTGTCACAATTAGACGCCTGACGCTTATCAAAAAATGTTGTTCAGAACACTTATGGGCGCTGCATTAAGTCACGAACTATTGAGTGAATAAATTTATGTTTTATTTTTTTATTTCTTGCACTGTATGGCGAGACGAGCATGCCGTTTGCCCGATGGTAAGCGAAACGAGCACTCATAATCAGTGGCAAAACCAAACAACACCTTGAATTACAAAGCAACGCTTGGCAATCCACTGCGCTCATCATCCTGAGACATAAGATGTTAAGTCTCAATATGTCCAGTAGTTACCTTAGCTACAATATCCATCAATCCGAAACACAACAGTGCACTGACACTGCTGTTTGGCGTGAGAAATAGACATTGCGGTGGTACCTACCCAGGCGGCATCTCACCTTTGAGGGATCTACCACCAGTAAATTATAGTTTATTATTTAATTATAATGTACAACATAATATTATGAACACACAAGTAAACAACAGTTTTTCAATAATACATTAGTGATAATATAACAATAATAATTACGTTAAAAAAGTGAATAAACAAATTAAATCACCATTAGTAGAGCACGTGGTGACTTCACTAACGCCAGCTTTAAACCTCGTATTTGTGACAGCACCACGTCACGATGGAAATTTTGTTTACACTTCTACTTCTTATTATTATCAATACAGTTTATAATAACTAATAAGTTGAACCGCAAACAATATTACGTAGCGTACTGCATTGTAGTGTTTTTTTTTAAATGTGAAGTGACGAATGAACATGATTGTATTGAACATTTTTTTTTATTTTATAAATAATACCCAATAGTCACATACATAGTCTTGAGACTAAGATCGAGTCTTGAGTCGTGAGTATCAGAAAGTACAAGAGACTTTTCGGTCTCACTAACACCCAGACCCGAAAGAAATATTTGTGGGCCGCACAAACATTTCTCTCGGTGCGAGGATCGAATCTGCGACCTCTCGTATCACAGGCGGCGTTTAACCAACTGCGCCACGGAGGCTGTCAAAATTTATGGACCAATGTGAAAAAAAAACAGTTGCACTGAGATGTTTTCGAGTACAGTAATACGCAGATGGAGTCAGCGGTAAAAACTATTACTTTATTTAGTAATGTTTTCAACTATATTATTATAGTTAAAAACGGCCTATATACCTCCCACTGCAGGGCACGAGTTTCCTCTACAATCGACAGTACGATTGCGAGGGGTTATATTATTGTTTTTATTCTTATAAAAGAACAAACCAAACTAGTACAAAATAACACGTAATATATATTTTTGAACTTTATACCTTGTGCACCTACTAGTAATTAATACGATATTTATAAGCATTATTAATATTTCCTTAAACCCGATTTAACGCGCGACATACACAATTTTTTTCAAACAATACCGTTACATCATATCTATTTACTCTGTTTGGACTTTACTTAATTTTACTTAATGTAATAATACAAAAATCGAAAATAAAAACTAAATTACTAAGCTCCTGTATCATTCGAAAATATGATCTGGAGGTATTATTTTTATTATATTAAATATTGAGTCATCCTGCAAAATCATTTAATGAGATGGTATTGTCTCCTAAGTTATTCTTTTATGACTAGCCCTAATCGCACACTTACGAGTAGCCAGCATATTCTGATTTGTATACGGTATGAAGTGATTCGGTATGTACCTTTCATCAATTTAAGGACTTCAAGTCTATCTGGCGTCTAAAATATTTGAAACTTGGAAATTTAATTGCCCCGGTCTACGTACATAAGGAACTACTGAATGTAGTAGCCATCCCATTACTTTAGTAATTACCGTAGATTACCCAGCGTGCTCGACCCCCGCGTCGGCACAAACAACATGACATATTATTTTGTTTATATCATCTATCGCGGAGTATTTAATTTGCCTACTTACAGTTCGTTAACTAATCACTTACTGGTAGCCGGTAAAAACAAACAAAGTTGTTTGGTTAAGTGAAACTAATGACTTACTAATAGATACTGGGTTGGAAATGACTCCAAACAACACCTTTTGAAGCCAGAGCTATCTTCCCTGCACGTGTTGCACCATGCTGATAAAGAAACGAGTCTGGGACCGATAGATAGCTGGATGATAGCTGCACAGATGACGTCGCGAAGCCACAGGCTGATGACGGGCATCAGCTTAATATTTTACGCTCTTTGCCCACCAACTTAGATAAATAGGACAGATAGATCGGCTATACACATGTCTACCGTGGTGAGTATTGGCAAAACTGTCCATATAACATTGAGAGGCCTGTGTCAAACAATGGAATCTCTGAGACTAACGATAATACTGACTTGTAATTACCAAGTGGACAGCGTGAATCAACTGAAGGTGCTTCCAACAAAATAATAGACTTAAAAATGAGTTTGCAACTTTGTAATGATTATTCAGGATCACATTTGCTCAAATACCTCGATTCATAAGAAATTATCCATAAAAATCACCGCTAGAAGAGATCCGATCGGTCACCTAATCCAAAAAATATATTAGGTAATTTCCAGATTGTTTTCCGTAACAATACACTAAAAAACGATATACACTAACAATGCCTACCAAAACATAAATGATAATTATATAAATACTTAATTTCTCATATTTTACGATATGAGAATATCCTTATTATGAGGATAAACAATAATTAAATAAATATTTATACTGTCCCATTATTGCCTATTTGTGCTTATAATATAACGGTAGGCTTAAGTATTTCCATATGTCGTAATCGCAAACTCCCAGTAGCCACTAGATCAGTGGTCCTTAACCTTTTAGTCATCAGGGACCGTTTGACAAAAAACCAGTCTAGCCATTGACCAACCACTGGCCAACAACTTGGTTGTCTGGTTTGGTTGTATGTTAATACAGCACTGAAAGGTAAATAAATAAAAGGTTATGCTATCTATCCATAAATAAAACATGCATGAAATTATACACTGGATGGCCTCAGGATGGCCCCGTGGACACTTAGGATGCCTTCATAGACCACCAGTGGTCCGCGGACCACCGGTTAAGAACCACTGCACTAGAGAAATCATACTCGTAGTGCAGTTAAAGACTTGAAGATATGATAAATAAAGCTACGATATCCACGATACTATAAATAGCTTTTTGTATAGAGGATTTCTCAAATCTTTACTTTCTGAGTGCGTAAGTAGAAAGCAAAGTGAATAAAACAAATATAAAATATTTTTCTACTTTATCAATAATATTCGAATTCGCTGTTGTTGCGTAGTGAAATTGGCGTGTTTTTAAGTATAACTCGTTTGTCTAATAACATACTATACCAACACAACAAGACAAAATGTATCAAGATCTAAAATACATGAATAAGTACGACTCGGGAATACCCGGTTGCAGATAAAATAGTTTACATGTGAGTATATCCTTATCAATCTTAATTAGTTTTTATTTAAGCCAATAACGCTAATAGTGTTTTTACACTTGGAACTATAGTGCCGGAAAATCCTCCATACATTACATAATAATATGTTTGTCAGTTTTTCCAACCGATAAGTGTTTTTATTCCCAATAAATATAATATATCAGTTATCGTGGAGAAAAATAGCCGAACCCAGTCCCGTGCTAAACCCACTTGACTTGTATATAATAATAATTTTACCCAAACTTATCATGATACGGTATCACGTTATATTTGAAATAAAAACCCTATATACACGTAATATTTTCAATGGACTTTGTGAATCATATTTTTTTTATAATAACACGATAGCCCCATAAAATAAATTTCTATTCGTTTCATACTTGTACGATAACGCCTCTGTTCTTATAAGTTTTAAAAGGACGGTGCACTCCTGATACAATTATCTATTATCGAATATCGTCTGTCAAATATGATATAATCATAACAACAAATCTCAGACGTTTTTATTTAATTAATTTTACGACTATAGATGTAAAACTCTCGCTCTCACGTTGAGTGCATTATCACTAAAATACGAAGACTGATAAATAATTATAATAATTTAGAAAGCAATTTCCTTTGGTAAAACACAATTGAAGAACAAAGCGCGGATGGAGAATAAAGCGTTGACGAAACTCTAGGTGTGGCATTGTCACTGCGGTCGCTGCGCCGGCGCGGCACGTGGTACACACGTGTGTACAAGGTGCTATTGTCTGCTCGCACCGGGTTATTCACCACGCATATAAATAAAAGAGCACCTTAACACCATAACATAAAACTCAAATTGCAATAAATGTAAAGACAATAATTATAATGGTATAAACAAACCGCCTTCCAATAATACGCCTTAACGTAAATGGATAGAACTGAAGTTGCATTAAAAAGTGTAAATACAATTATGATGGTAGTATAACCTTACCGGCACTCAGTGCGCATTGTTCAGCGCACAATGTGAGCATGTTGACAAAGTTTAAGTATAAGGTACACGAAACAACAGGCTTTATGACGGTTGCGTCGAACTCTATGGCTTATACATGGTGTTAAGTGCAGTACAAACTCCAACATAGTCGTTGCGCCTCGTTTAATTAATACTCATGGTCGACCCAGACATTGAGTTACGTAAAGAATTTATTTCCTTAAATAACATTTTTTACCATATAATAGTTATAAATAATGATCAAGAAGACTATCGAAACTAGATACATTTTAAATAAATGTATTATATCCATTGTTTTATAAATAAAGAATAACTACTATGAATTGACTTGTCGTAAGAGCTATTTAATTGCATAAATGACCAATAAACGATTTTCATTTCAATAACTATCGAGTGGCGAGAGATAGTTAGTTCTTGGCGATTGACACTGATATCCCGGCCTATTCGAAGTCAGATACACACAAGCTGAAAACGAAACGCGATATACTTGCGTCTGCCAGTACGAGAGCTTTCCACCATTGTGTCGGTGGTTAATATCTGGCCGGATAAATACCCCACCTACAGTCTTTTTTGTTATTAATTTTGCACTGAATGGCGTGACGAGCATACCGTTCGCCCGATAGTAAGCGCTACGACTGCTCATGGACAGCGGCAAAACCAAACAGCTTGAATTATAAAGCTATGCATGGCATTCCATGACTGCGATCGCCATCCTGAGACATAAGATGTTAAGTCTCAATATGTCCAGTAGTTAGGTACTATGGCTACAATGTCCTTCACACCGAAAAACTAAAGTGCATTTACACTGCTGTTTGGAGGGAGAAATAGATATTGCGGTGGTACCTACTCAGGCGACCTCTCACATATGACGGACCAGTACCACCAGTGTGTCTTTCTTAAATAAATAAAATAAATAACGATATTTTCTGCGTTCTTCAATTTTCGAAGTCCGATTCAGATCATAGTATTGTCGTCAAATCTATGTGGTTTTTTCAATGCTATAGTAGGCTAAAGGAGCTTTACTCTCGTTAAAAAAAAAAAGGATAGAAGATATGGTTATGTGATAATTATATAAAAATGATAAATAATTGTTAAGAAACTATACTTTCCCATTGCTGGGCAAAGATATCACCTTCTGCTATTTAAAAGGCCCAGCACTCATTTCGTTATGCTGAATTACTGCATTCTGTTAGACGCATACCCTTTTTGTGGAATACTCTGATTCACACTAGTTTGACCGTTCAGAATTATTACAAATGAAAACAAGATCAAAAAACAAGACAATCTGTTCCTAATGATTTTTGGCGCCAAAATACTCCTCTTATAATTAAATTATTAGAAGAGTATATTGGCTTATACATAATGCCTCCGTAGTGCAGTTACAATATGGTACAATGACAACGCTGACGTCTCTGGTTTGAATCCCGGGTCGTGCAAAATGATACTTGATTTTTCCCTTCATAATTATCAGCCCACAGCCGTGACATCGTGGGATTGAACATTCGATCTGTCTACTTTACTGGGAAAAAGGCGTGAGTTTGAGTACATATACATGTATTATATATTGCATGTAAATAGAGTAATTAAAAATATTGCTGAGACCTAATGGGATAGTCGATTTTTATTGGTAATAGGTACTGGAGTGAAAGATCGCCGCGACTCGTATTGACGTGGTGACTCCACGTAAATATGTCGAATAATGTCGAATAGCAAGCCACCACGCTAATGTGAATAAATAATTCCAATTAGTATTGTTTTCTTCCAATAAAAGTACAGTGCATTATTAAGTATATGATTTTTTTACTGCTGCTTAAAATTAATTTAGTTCGGGATAGAATGTAAAACGAAGGATTCCGAATCAGAACGTATTCTAAAGCTGATAGCAGTGAAAGGACACGCCGCGACTACCCACGCCATCTAGTGACCGAAAGCCGTACCATAGAACATCACACTTCGGAGATAGTAAGATAAACTTTCTTTGATTTATTCAGCTCTACGTTAATAAGATAGAGCTTACCTGTGATATAGAATACTTTAAAAAATGCAACTGTTTAGTATTTTATTTATCATAATCGATCTTTAATATCATATTATGTATATACTTGGTTTTTAAATCTTTAGTGTAAAAATGTTTACACCTTTAATAAAGGCATACAAAAGTGTGTGGTTAGATAGAGACAGGTAGATCATCATTGGAGAGGTGGAGCGCGAGCATGTAAATAAACAAGTCGAAGGCGCCCAGTGCCCGATGGCCAGGTGTGGCGCCGCGGAGGTGCGAAGGTGTCACGGAGTGGCGAGTGGCGACTAGTGTTTCGTCATTAGAACCGGTGGTGAGACACGGCTCGGCGGCACTCGCCAGTCGGCTGTACTAATTAAGTATAGGTGGGGGGAGACGGGGCCGGCGCGGGCGGGGGCGCGGGGTGCGGGGCCGCCGGCCGCAGGGCGGGGCGAGAGGCGGGCCGCTCATTCCGCCGCGCGCCGCGCATCCAAGAGCACGTCTGTCCGCGCGCGCGGGCCATGGTCGCGAGAACCGATGAGAGCATGTTCGGGTGCTATGGTGACAGCTACTCGTACCGCCTGTGGAGCCTGGCCAACGTGTGGGGCGCTTGCCGATGTGAGTAGTGCGCCGGCGGCGACCCGCGGTGCCTGTGCCTCTTCCACTCGGACGACTGGGACTTGTGCGCTGACGTCAGCGGAGGCTGTGAATCTCGGTGTAGTACGGCGTAGATGCGAGTCCACCGGCGCGAGGTGCGCGTCGCGGTGTCAGATAGTAGCCGGTGGTCGTCAGTGCGTGTGACGCGAGGTGTCGCTCGATGAAAGTGCACAGCTCGCTTATGGGAGTTGGCGGTTGGTACGAATGCTTGGCGGCCGGTTGGCTTGCGGACATGAGGAGTAAGCAGGTCCCCACGTCCACCACCTCGGCCAGGCGGCTCGCGGCCTTGAGTAAGCTTCCTTTCTTTTTGTTTTTATTTGCATTTTATTATTGTATTTATTTATTTATGTACGAGTCAATCAGACGGAGAGTTCGCAGCTCTCGTAAACTCTCGCAAACTCGTTGCAAAGTTGTTAAAGTGTTCGGATCAGTGAATCGAAAAGTGAAACTCAAAGTTGGTCGAGTGTAAATAATGTGGCGAGTGGTGAGTGTCGTCATGGCCGAGTGGGGATAGACGACAGACGTCAGTCAGTTCGAGCAGGTGAAAATGATATCACCTCACCGGCATTCGAAATAAAACTCGACCACGTCTCCATTAGAAATAACCTCGGTGTCGGACTCCCCTCGTCTCCCCCGGGATATAATTCATCCACTTGAGAATCGGGAACAGGTACACACAGACTTGAAAGAAAGTTTCGTTTGTCGAGGGGAGCCCCGCTCGCTTTCACCGTCTTAAATCGTAAATGATTATGTTGTTTTAATTCATTTGCTTTTTTTCTTCCTTGCCTATATTTTGTTTTATCTTTCCTCTTTGAACGCCGCCTGTCTGGAGTGGATTAAATAATAGGGACTTTGATGCGTGGAGCGACTCGCCACACTCGTCGGTGCGTTTTTTATACGGGACAGTTTGTGGAACGCGGATGAATAAATTAGTAAAAAGTTTGGTTTTATCGTCATCGCGCTAGCTCGCCGAACAAACGGTTCCCTGTGACGTTCGCGTTTTTAATCTCCTTATAATAAACTGTTCAAAGTATGCACCGCATAAAAGATCAAAACGCACGCACCATGCGCTACGTATTTATATTTCCATATTATTTATACAAATAGTGAAAAGTGTAAACAAAACCAACTGAAGGTCTGTTTTCATAAAACATCTTTGAAATTCACATTGTCTTGGCGCAGTGTAGTACGTCTTACGAAAACTTACACGTTCGGCAAACTTTCTTAACAGTTTTGTAGAAAACTATCTAATACATACTACCAAAATAATTAGCAAAATAACAGTTGTCGATAGTGAAAATGCTTCACATAAAAACTTTCGAAATTAATTTGTAAATGTACAAACAAATAGTCAAAACATTAAATAGTGAATTAATAACAAATAGCACACATAGTGTAATCAATTTGAGATAAGTTCAACGTTAATTACTGCGATAATATTTATGCATTAATGTAACAAAGAAAACAAACAAGAGATGAGGAAACTGATGGAAATAATAGTTTCGTTGTTATATTACACGAACACGGCAACAAAGTAATATTTGGAGATGCAGCAAAGGAGACTTCAGTGCTGATAACTGATCGAGCGACACACATTTGTTTACCCGCGCTAATCGCCTCGGTTTAGACATCATTAAACGCGCTAAGTTTGGCGAAGTAAACTCCGAACAGCATTCCCTTTGACACACAGATGCACCTTTGTGACGTGCCGTGAGTCAGCCGCTGAATCACCGGGAATGTGATTTTTGCTCTGTTTTCACCATTTCACCTCAGGCCGACTCTGATTCAGGCTACGTGTAATTTATACGGATTGACACGACATGACACCGCGCTCTAATGTTAGACTACGCAAAGTGAATAAGTTTTGAATGCACTCTCCCATCCTACTCTCGTTTTCCAAACGTACAACGGTTGGTTAGTTGAAAAGGAAACGGGAATTAACGTATTTATGTTGTTGGGTGGTAATGCATCGGGAGTTCATGCTTGCATGATGAAACACAAAGGGATTCACTTTTAGTAAATTAATATTTCTAACTTTCGTTTTCTCTTTATCAAAGTGAAGAGCATGTCTGTGTACTACAATCAAATTTAGTTTTAATCAAAATTGATTTGAAATCTCTGTCACAATAGGCATATCTATGTTTCGTAAGTATTGATTTGCTATGTGTTCAAAAAGGATTGCCATAAATTGTTTTTTTATAAAGAATATGGTTTACCTAAATATGTTACAGAGGTAGAGTCTGTAATGACATGTAGGTTATTTATAAAGTTGGTGCGTGTGTGTAAAATATAATGGTTTCGTTGATTTTTTTTTATAAGCACACTGTTAAACCGTAACATTTGCGCTTTACCGTTGACGAAAAGAGTATGCCCATTTTACTATGAAACTTAGTATGGGTGCAAAGATTTCTGTCCCTCGATGAAACCTACTTTTTCTGCAGAGATACCTAATACTAAGAGATATAGAGATACCTAATAATAAGAGATAACTGGGATCCAAGGCCGGTGTTCTTGGAGAAATGAACCTGAAGTCCAATAAAATGTATTTTTTGTCTTCGGCTCTGTGAACAAAATGTAAAATGTGATAATTACTTTATTTCATAAGGACATTAAGGACAAACCATAAAAAATACTATAAAGAATTTTAAGCGGTATCGGTATCGGGATCTCCGCTATTTTTTACCGATATTAAGAAGGGGCATACTCCTTTGTAATAACATGAGGTGTATTGCGCTAATGCCTAGTGAAGAGTCGGTACAGTTTGCGAATTCCAACGCAAGTCGCATGTGGACACCACAATTATAAATCATCACACATTATTAGAAAACATTTAATGCGCAACATTTATGAGTTGTCTGCGGTTTCTGTATTTTTACCAGCCGGCGCGAGGGGCGCGAAGCCGAACAACTAATCTTACCAACCGTAAATATCAACTCGGAGAGGACTCACTATAAATTATTCCGGGACTTAGTTTTTGTGATTCCATAAACTAGCCAACTTACACATCGGCCGGAATAAAGACTTCATGATTTACCGTGTGGATAACGTTTTACAACAATTTTATATGAATTCTAATTTAAAATTTAATGGATTATAAAATTATTAAGTTAACGTGTTATGACAATTAGGTGTTCGAGCCGTAAATTTGGCTGCGAACCCACGTCGTCGGTAATCCGGACTCGCTTACTGCCGAATATAAAAGTTTTAAGTGTCGGTCAACTCGCCGTGTTTATTATCTCGACACTGTTTTCTTATTTCTTATTATCAGAAATGAATGTTTATTGTAAACCAACTATCCTGTTTTCAGAAAATTAGAAGGTGAAACAAATATAGACATGAACAAACCAAGTTATCGTATCATCTCGGAATGAGTAACCGTTTTAGAACCATTGTAATGCTATTGCGCCTAACATGTGATTCGCATTAGGAATATAATTAACGTTTCGGATTCCCACCAGCGACACAAACAAGAAGCAAGTGTCTACATTCCTCTGACTAGGTACTATTTGTCCAAAAATAGCGGCCGTTTCTTTTATACGAAGATGTCGTACAACATGACGTCACACTCAAACAACAATCGCCTTGTTTTGACACATGTATCATATAAAATATGACATAAGAATAACAGACAGAGCGCGGTATACAATAACCGAAATAAATATCGGCGTCTAAACAGTTCGATAATAATTCCTTCAACGCTCAATTACAATAGCGTGTGGCCACAACATGGTGGTCGTGCCGCAGCCTGTCAGGCGGAGTTATTCTTCGACTGTGTCGCACCTCACTGCGCGGAGGCCCTGATAACCAGCTCCTCCCCGACCCCCCTCGGTGGTCGCCGCCTCAGCGCGTGTTCTCTGGCCGTGCACAGGTGCGACCAATCACCACGCGTCTGTGTGCCTCGATCAACAATCAAGCGTTATCTTTGAGAGTACACAATGGTCGCGTCAGTGTGTGCCAGTGAAACGATAATTATTTGTTGCAAGGCGCAATAGGAAGCGACGCGCGCGCGTGTGCGTGAGTGCTCGTGTAGGCTTTTTTATCAGCGGTGAACGAACGAACTCTGCCGGTGCCCGTGCGACACACAGATTACTGTGCTGTGTGTGGACTGCGGCCCGATAGCGCGGCGTGTAGGTGTACTGCACTGTACCGTCATCTGCGCCGATATGCGCCGGTACACTCCAACATCTAATCACGGAGACTTGTCGCATGGTCTACACACTGTAAGGATTCAACAATTATAGCAGCTGGCAGTTGGCGCCGTCATTAACGTCCAAATTTTTATCTCATTACGTGCGTGCGGAACTCAAAGCTCTTATTTTGACAAAAATACTTCAAAAATGTTGCGTCGTATTTTAATATAATATAGCGATATTTAGTTGACTGCCTTGATGTATGTCAATAATTACTGACAAGTTAATTTACTTTCAACAAGGGGAAAAACATTTCTTTATCAGCTTAACAATTTTGTGAATATCGCGTAATATAGGTATAGTATAGGTGTTCCCTCTCCGTTAAAAGAGTGATGTCGTTTACCTATATGATTCTACATATTATTATACCAACAGTGCAGTTCTATTGTTCTTATTATTATGTCATCATACCTAACAAATAACAATATGTATTGTTAATATATAAAAGTTCAATTTTGCCTTTCTAGTAAACTATTTTCCTGAATTATGATATTTGCAAAATATTTGTTTATCCTTTAATTGCAATTTCAATATTACAATATCCAAATTCTACATGAATACATAAGTGTGATCGCAGCAAGAAATTGATTTACCTTATCTTTGAAACAATATTTTTATTTGGCGAAAGCATCATGTGGCGCCATCTCTTAGCGAATAGCGGAAGAAATGTTAAATACTTCATTTATCCAACATTATCTTCGAATTATTATTGATTCATTTAAATGGAAAAAACATTATTTGTTAAAAAATTGCGTTTATGTGTTGAATATCTACGATTCAATATGTTAAAAAAATACATAGAAGTACGAAATTATGCCGTTATAAGTTTTGAATATAATACTTTTATATACAATAAGGATATTATCTATAAAAGCACGCACTGCATATCTGCATAAAAAGACGATTAAAGAACTTATTTTTTTATATTTTGTGTAGGCACCACCGCAACGTCTATTTCTCCCGCCAAACAGCTCTGTTAATGCACTGTTGTGTTCCGGATTGATGGAAATTGTAGCCAGAGTAACTACTGAAGATATTAAGACTTAACATCTTATATCTCAGGATGGCGAGCGTAGTGGAACGCCAAGCATTGCTTTGTAATTCAAGGTGTTGTTAGGTTTTGCTACTGTATGAGCGGTGGTATCGCTTACCATCGGGCGAACGGCATGCTCGTCTCGCCATTCATTGCAATAAATAAAATGTAAATAATGACAGTAAAATATAATTTAATTTATGGGTCTCTTGTTGTAGATAAAGTTAGTTGATATGTATGTTTAACTTTTTGTTGGAATTTAGAGTTATATGAACTTCATCAAATCGGACTGAGCGAATTTGCTGATCAACGAATACTGTGAAAATTAGAATGAAATAAAAGTATTAAACCCCTAGAGCTTATCAATATATTCCAAGATATACATACCTCAAAAAGTGTAAATATGAAATAATTTATGCCTTATTATTAATGTTATAGAATTCACAATAACACATTTATCAAACAGCGTGTATTGGTAAAATGATAAAACGAGATTACCAGAAAAGAGCTATTAATTTAGAGTTGGACAATAAACACTACAGCGCGATATTTGTATTGCAACAATTTATTATGAGTCAGTGTCTTGCGAATGTGTTTTGCGGTTTTCAGTTATGTGGTATAATTCTGCTTATCTAACCTCAATTAGTATTGAAACAATACAAGAAAATTATAAACCAAGTGTTGTATCGTAATATTAATAGGGATATTAGTGGATATCAGCGTTTTGTAGCGAAACTCAGGACAATGATTTCCGTGGATGTTGAGTCATCAAGTGTATTCGTGTTTATGTTGTAATTATGATGTATTGTGTGCAATAATACAATACTAACCTATCTCAGTTTATATGTTTTGGAATATAAAGTGCAGTACTAATAAAATTTACTTACTTATTTAATTAGGCGTTACCAACACTTACACAGTTTCTGAACACAGAAATACTCGTAATATTCATAACAATATGGAAAATTAAAATAAAAGCAAAATATAACGGCGAACCTAAAAAAATCGCACGAGAATAACTCGGTATACTAAGTTGAAACTCATCTAACCTGGTATTGAAAACATTTTTCCTTTACGCAGATTATTATTTTACAATCGTAACAATAACAAAAACATCGTAGAATTTGGAATAGGTGAATATAAAGAATAAAGTTATTGAAACCATAAATTTTGTCCGCATGACGCGATTGTATATTGTACACTGCTCTTCCAATACTGATGTATTATTATTATGTATGCCGTTATGAAAATATTTTAAACTACGCAAATATTTTGTTCGTATTAAACTTATATTACGCATACCTATATTTTTTCTCTAATGTATTGTACGGCGTAATTAATTATCATATTCTGGCCTTATGAAAATGAACGATTAAGAACATTTTTGAAATATTTAACCTTTCATTAAAGATATTGAAAATGTAACCAAAAATTTTAAAAATTACTTAAGAAAATATTAACTTTTAGTTTTAAGTTTTAATTCGCTTACATAAAGCAATCGTCAGTGCTAACATGATCACAAGATTATATTTTAAACTGATAACGGGATCAAATCACGTTGCTGGTGCTGCCACCTACCGATGAGTAGCGAAAAAAATTCTTGTAAAAGTTTTAACCAATACACTATATAGGAAAGTTTTAACTTCCAACAGCGAGGCAAATCAAAATGAAATTAAAAATGACAATAGATGTAATGATTATTATTATTATTTATTAATCCCAACATTAACGAAAAATATTATTTTAAGTAAACATTAATTCACTGTTAGTTTTTGAGAATTATCGACTAGTAGATCTAAACATACTGATCCATAAGATGTATAATGTATATATAGCTATTTTCCCGCCTTTACCGCGTGAGAATTAATGTTAATACACGACGATGCATCATTCTAAACTTATCAATATTCGCAGACCCTGACAAACGCTTTGTAAAACCTACTGTCCAACACACACTGGTCGCAGATTAGCGCGTAAACATAAGTTGATTTAAAGTTAATGTACACGGTTGCGGCTTATCTTTCATTAATAGAGAGCCATGTAATCCTCTCGTGCCGTGAGCGAGGCGTATTTTCTAAAATTCAGTAGTAGGTGTCCCGAGTCCCGACGCAGGCTCGCGTGGCGGGCAGCGCGGCGACGCACGCGCCCGCACTAATTAATACGTACCTCCGTTGTTTTGCTCTTTATTATATTTGATTTACGACGCGACGCCGACGGCGCTTTTAAAAACGATATTACCCTGGAAAACCGGTCGTATTACCGAAATAACCGACTACGAATTGAATTGTTGCCGCCATGTTTGTTTTTATAAACGCGAGCGCGCCCGTAAAGGTGTCCGCGCGATAATTTTAATCGCCAACAATGTGTTACAACGGATAATTGTTTTATTTCCAATTGGGGCCCGCGCCGGCCTCGCCGCCCGCTCGTTCCTGCTACATAACCAACGATCGTGTTTATTGTCTTTCCGATTGCGTTGTGTGCCATATTGTCGCGTATTTATCACCTGATAATGTTGAACGGCGTCGTTCGGTCCGACGTAATGTGTGTTTCGAACAGCGCCACTTAGTATCCAATGAATCTATCATCAGTCGAATAAATCACGTCTGCGTCACTTCACAGCTAAACATCCTTCGTGTTTTTCGTAGTATCTTAAGATTATGTACCTTACAAGACATAGATTAATTAACCATACGTTGCCTTGTACAATAGGCTGATGAAATTATGAAGATGAATAACAGTGATTTTAAAACATGTTATTGGTTGTCATAGCATAGCATATTTATAAAGTGTTTGCCAACAGTTCGGCCGCTGGCGGGCGGAGGGTCAGAGAGCAAGCCGTCGGAGGAGGAGGAGGAGCGCGGCGGATCCCCGCTGGGGCCCGGCGGACCCTTCAGCTGCAGCCAGTGCCGGGGGGCCTACCCCACGCGCGAACAGCTCGACAGACACGAGACGCTGCACTCTCCCAGCACACAGGTGGATACAGTCAAATATGTCAGTGCCCATTGTAAATATAACAAAGAATTTTTCGCCTTACCTACCCATGTTCAACACATTTGAACGGTCTCAACCGTAGACTATAATTCGGTCACCACTTCAACACTCAGTATAATTACCCTTAACGGAGAAGAATACAATAAGCGTTTGTTTACTGACTGTTGACTTTAACATTACATTAATCGAACGAGTATATGAGACTCGAACAGCTTCGCATTGTGATCATTTACTAGTCACCTATTATGATCTTTCTCACAAATAAAAAAAGAGAGGCAGACATTTTTTTCTAATAATATAATTCTCTAACACCATCTAATGAAGAGTTTTGGTTGTGAACGTTGTGCTTATTTGTCAACAGACATGCAAGATCTGCCACAAGAGCTTCGCCAACGTGTACCGCCTGCAGCGGCACATGATCAGTCACGACGAGAGCGCTGGCCTGCGTAAGTTCAAGTGCAACGATTGCGACAAAGCATTCAAGTTCAAGCATCATCTTAAGGAGCATCTTCGCATCCACAGCGGCGAGAAACCCTTCGAATGCGCCAATTGCGGAAAAAAGTTTTCGCATTCCGGCTCTTATTCCAGCCATATGACTTCTAAGAAATGTTTAGTTATGAATCTTAAAATGGGACGAATCAAACCCAACAATCCGGCGCTGAACCCCGAGCGGAGTCCGTCTCGAAAGCGAGCCAATCCCATGGTAGCCTCACAGTTGAATAACAACATCCCTCCCAACGGGAGTACCTTCTTACCCATCCTCCCGAAGTACAACGAAGCAGCAGCGGCATTTTTTGCTTCTATGTCACCACAAGAAAATAGTTACCATAGACCGCCTCTAGGACAATCAGGAATTAGTCCTTTCTACATGCCTCCAGGAATACCAATAAGTCCTGCAAACGGAATCGCCCCGTATAGCCTGCCCGCGACTATAAGCCAGTTGTTTGAGCAATGGGCTTCTACACAGTATTCGCAGAGAAAGATAGAGGACGCCAATAGTCCTAAACAGATTAGCCCTCGGTTGGCAGATCCAGAAGATTTGATCGAAGAAGTTACCGAGGAGGACGACAAGCGCTCTGAGTGTAGTGCAGAACTAGTGATGGACATAGAAGAAGAGGAAACTGTTACTATAAAGAATGAACGAGAGGAACAAGAGAGTGATCGGAGATCGCCACCTCGTAGCTACGATTCCGTCCTGATTAACAACAATCGCTTAAAGACCGACAACAACCACTCAGGTTTCAATACATTATTAGAATGTGAATCACTTCCAAATGTGGCAAATCACGTATTCAGTGGGAAAATGGTATCACCCATGTCCGAGAACATATTATATTCTAACAGAAAATCGCCCCACGTTGTAATTAAAGAAGAACCGGAAGATCCCTTCAGATGTTCCAAATGTAACGTAGTTTTCAATAATAAAAGCGAATTCGACGAGCACGAAAAATCTCTTTGCGGAAATTTATTCAGGAAACATGAAAGCTTGGCAGCTCAAGTAGCGGAAACGGTAGCTCTAACCAGGATAGAAGCAGAAATGCGTGTATGTGCCTCCGTACAGAGTGGAGTGAGTGCGAGCGAAGACGAAGATTGTAAAGACGAACGCGAGGACAAGCTATCACCAAACGACAGTGATAGAAAAATTAGAGTGCGAACGGCTTTAAGCGAAGAACAGCAGACGATATTAAAAGAACATTACGCATTAAATGCAAAACCTAATCGAGAGGAATTTAAACGAATAGCGCAGCAAATTGGACTCGATAACAGAGTAGTCCAGGTGTGGTTCCAGAACAATAGAGCTAGAGTACGTAGAATGACTCAAGTGGCGCCCGCGTCTGACCAACCGTTAGATTTATCTACAAAAAAATCAAACCCTTCAGTCACGTCTAGTCCATCGCCGTCTCCATGCAGCATTTCAGTAACACATTCCGACTCCGAAGAAGCAGTGAATCTCAGTCAGAAGTCTTCGCGCAGCACAACGCCGCACCGCACCAGCTACGCTCACACGTACCCACATTCCAATTGCTCATCATCTTCGTTAACTGATTTCCGAATGTCCCCGTCGCCGGGTGAGAATCTAAATCTACAAAAACGTTTACTACCACAGAAATTGAATCCGTTAGTTCCAATGGAGAAGCTATTACAATATAACGACTTGGCCAATGGACGATCCCCGGTCCTCAACATGCACATGTCTTTAGACATCACTAGACAAGGCAGTCCATCATACGAGAGACCCCAGTGGGGTGACGAAACGCAGGCTCCCAACGATCTCGATGACGAAGCCACAGTACTTAAAAAGAGTAAGCTCAAACATGGACCCGAAATTAAAGAAGGAGAAGGGCAGTTCGTCTGCGATCAATGCGACAAGACTTTTGTCAAACAAAGCTCTCTAGCCAGACATAAATATGAACACTCAGGTGTGTACAGATTGTATTATTTTGTAATTCAATATAAAACTTAAGTCTCTTTTGGTCTCAATTTAAGATAACTATGTAGTTTAATGGATAAACATAATTGAACCTTTGTAAGTTTACAAACGCGCTGGATGATGTTTCTAATGTAATGTGCGTTGTTTTCAGGCCAGCGCCCCTACAAGTGCGTGGAGTGTCCGAAGGCGTTCAAGCACAAACATCACCTGACCGAGCACAAGCGGCTGCACACCGGCGAGAAACCCTTCCAGTGCTGCAAGTGCTTCAAGAAGTTCTCCCACTCCGGCTCATACAGCCAGCATATGAACCACAGATTCGCCATATGCAAACCCTATAGAGATTAGACGGTGCGGACGCCATGTCGCCATCACAGTTAAAAATAATATTAATTACAGTAACTACATGTACATAATGATAACCGAATCATGAAGATTTTTGTATTTATATTATGAAGTATCAACGAAATACTGCAACGAAGTACTTGGTGCCGTGCCAATTACATTATAACAGAATGTTTTTTGCGGCGATTAGTAGAAAATAGCAAGTACTAAGCAACGAGCGAGATGACTTCCAATTGAATCGTGTGACGGTCCGATGTAGCGACGCAGTGAGACCAAGTCTTTACTTAACGAGTGTTGAAGAAGGTCGTCGGTAACCTCTTTTTAATACTCAAGTTTTAAAGTATTTATCGCCCGGTATTTTCATTTTAAATCATATTTAAACTCATTGCTCAACGTCATGTTTTATATAGTAGGAAATAATTTGTACGTTATACTCGTAGTGCCAAATATACCAAAAAGAAGTGCCATACGACGAGCCAAATTTTACCATTTTCGTATTTTTTGTATAAATCGTGTAGTGTTACGTTAAACCCAAAGGCCAGTACCTGCAACACAATACTCGTGAATAATGTATGTATATTGCTTTATTTTTATATAGTTACGGCCAAATAATTTAAGAGAAAATAATGGCGATGTAGTGTGGATTCGAAGTTTAAATATAAATGTATGTATTTGAAATTACATCAGGACTTCAGAATTGTTTTGAATTGTCTTTGTGACCGAGAGTTGAATCCACGCCTCGTCGTGATGTTGCCGATCTGTGCAAAGTTTATTTTTAATAATTAAGGAGGAAAGGGAGATGCACCTGCAACGGTCAATGCAAATAAGTTTATGGCAACGCCGAGCGCGGGTGTGCATCGTACTGAGTACACTACGCCAGTCGCTAACGTTATTGTGATGACAATACTCTAGAGTTATAAACAACAAATATTTATATTCATAGTAAATTCTCTCTTACTCGTACCACTAATCATACGAAACGATATACGTACAATAGCAAAAACCGTACTCGTTCAAATAAATAACTAAACGCTTGGCTTTCAAGTTGTGCTTCATTTAACTTTTATTTCTTCCACAAATCTAATTGTCTTTTCAAATTCTATAATACGTTATTGACAAAATTAAATAATATTAAATATTAAGTCTAAGCTTCTTTAATTGTAACGTTAAGTGTTTAGATAGATTCAATCTTAATTAAGTTTTAAGCATTCCATAATACTCCTATGGGATCTCTGCTGTGTTTAAAAAACTCTTTCGATTAGTCCAAAGATTAGTAAATAAGTTGTAAATATATATGTATTTGTAAATAAAAACAGATTTATGTGTAAATAGGATCGCTTTAACAGTACATAGAGGTGTGTGCCGAGCGCCGTCCCCTGACGCTCTTCTCCGGCGCGACAGGCGGCGGCGCCGACACACCAACACGTGACAATAATGCACTTCTGTTTAACGAACACAATAGGATAAAATTTAAAAATATTATTGTAAAATTATTGATAACTATATTATTACAATAGCAGGCAACGAATCGCTAACCATTATCGTGCACTTATATTTTTTTACACCAATATTGTATCTCTTGCAACATTCGGTCTACAATCTCCAGACATCGATGAAGCACTGGCGAGTGCCGGGCGGCTCCTGAGCCGCAGTGTGGCCGCAGCCTGTTCGCGCGTTAAGTTCATTATTGTTGTACTTAATTTATATTTTAAATTCAGCTCTGTCGTAAGCGCAGAGACGATGTGTGTTCATCGATTTATCCCGTTATCTTGCCGTCGAACCGAAGTTAAATGATTTATTAATCACAACAGTATGTTAGAACAGAAAGTTCCTAAGCGAAAAAATACATTTTAAGAAATACCTAATATTATTTCTATATTTTAATAATTGTAAGTAGATGATAATTTGAAAGGTTTCTAATCAACGAATTACATAAATTAATGCGAACAGTATATACTTTGTCATTATAGTAGCAGTGATAGAGCTCAGCGCAGTATTTGAAATTATATGAAACTCCATTTAGCATAGTTGTTCAAGCTCGATATTCGAATAGAATGGAACAGGCGCCGAGACGCCGACCGCGCCGCACCGCGCGGCTGTCGCCTCGTCGCGGCTCCGTACTATAAAACAGTATTCTGCAAACTCCATCGCCACACAAAAATATATACCTATTATACGTACTCGATAAATGAAAAAAAATATCTAAAATACATACCTATATTGTAAATTAGCTGTAATTGGACATAAGCGAAGCTGTTTGAACTATTTCATATTTTATTGTAATTTTTGTTTAAATTAATTATAAGTGATTTCCAAATTATGACCGGTGGGCTAGATAGACCAAAGATTACTTACGTTCGTGTGACGCGCTACACTGTAATATATAAAGTAGACGTCGGTAGCTCTTAAGTTAGCTTTAGTTATGTGCCAAAAATAATTTTAAGCTTGGAAGTGAACTTTTTTATAACATAAAAGATTTTATTTTTTACATGGAATGGCATTACGTACTGTATAGTTTGGTTACATGTGCAATAAAGATATTGCATTGTAGTATTTTGATCTTCTCGTGAGTGTATACTGTATAATGTGAGATGTAATATGTAAGCCAAAGTGAATTCCTATTGCCATATTTGTGTTTGTTGTAGATTGTGAGATATTGAGAGGGTGTGCGGGTGTGTGTATGTGGGCACTGGGCGCCACGTACCACGTGAATGTGCCAACGGTTGCTGAACATTTGTTATAATAAGTACTACATTAGATTGTTAAACTTACACATAGATTAACATGTGTTAAAATATTGCCTATATAAATTATAGTAATTCATTTTACTTGATATTATAATGTATATTGAATTTATGAATATTAAAAATATATATATTGACATTTCAATGCAAACTGGATTTGTTATTTTGTCACCTACAAGGGACTGCGGAGCGGCGCGGGCCGCGGCGCGCCATGGCAATCACCTTCCATACAACCACTTACCGTCTACTTATTTACCACCATCTGCTTAGCGTATTTATTGATAGACATCAAAAAATATCCTCTAACGAAATCATATTATCCATAATCAGACCGACTTAAATCTTAACTCAGTACTTACCTATCGTTCTGCGGTGTCCTCCGAAGTTATTGTCGCACTACTCACTACACTAATCACATCCTAACATCAACCACAAATTAATCACTTAAAACACACTTCACATTCAAAATATACCTAATCGACATTTACGTACGTTTTTACACACACCCTATCAGTTAAATCACATCGTTGCACTTTACACCTACATATCTCGCCCGCACGTAAACTACCTACTGCAGTTGCAACTTGCAACTCGCGAGTCAGGATGAATACGCACTCAATACACTGAAACCAAGCACTGTAGCTATCATCAGAACCTGCGTATTTATTAAAAAGATAAACTTATTTAGAAATTGAAAACCATAACACTTTGCACTTATCAAACTTTTAACGCTTAGGCCATAGGTACTTAGCGGTTTCACGCGTCCACTGACCATGCCCGAACAGACTCACCGGATATCCGAGGCGCCTAATGCGCTACAGTTTTTTAAACAAAATTATAATATCATAGATTAATTGCTATATTAACAACGGTATGCCACATAATTGAAGTAAATTCATAAATACGACTTTTCTGCGTAGATACCGCGTTGAAACGTTGAAAATTAGGACTGCGCTCGCGTTACTTATTATGTACTAACTACCCGCTAACAGAAAAATGTTAAAATAGATGATGGCGGATGGCGCGCAACGATACGCATTTCCGCTAGAATATAACATGAATAATAAATACAGTACATTTAAGGTTATTTTGTTACCCATAACTATTGTTGGGTCATGAATAATTTCCGAAAAATTGATTTATTTCGGAGAAAAATTAAAAAATGTATGTTATTTTTGATACTGATATGCAGAGTGAATCGAAAGTCATGGAAAAATATAAATAAACTGGACGTCTTGTTTAAAAATCAATTTGATTAACTTTTATTATAATTAAGGAAAAATAATGACATTAGACCATTGTATTAGACCCTTTTGTCCAAAAGGTGGCCATCCAATTTGATCCCCATCGTGAATTTGGACTCATTATACAAAAGTTCACTTTATTATCAAATAATAAAAAAATAGGATAAAATCAATTTTACAATTTACAAGCTCCAATAAAGCTCAGAAATCGATTTTTTTTCTTATATTTCCCATTTGAAATTTCTCCGATAATTATCCTGATTTTTTTTCTAAAATTACACATACTACTAATAACAATCGGATAGAAACTTTAGATAGGTATATATTTTTTTAATTAGATAATTTTGGTATACCAGTTTGTTCTTATTTGGGAATACAAAAATATGCGCATTAATGTTAAATAGGTTACATAGTTACGAATTCAAGCTTCCAAAATCCGTGAAAGTCAAAACATTCTAACAATAAAATTACAATACCTACCACAAAGTACGTTCTATATACGGAAAATACCTACTTACGATGCGTTTGTGTCATACCGTATTATTATTATGACTAATAACTAACTTCTATACTATTATATAAAGTAGAAGAAAGTTGTTACCTCTAATCTCAGGAACTATTGGCTCGAATTGAAAAAATACTCTTATGTTGGACAGGTCATTTATTGAAGAATGCTATATGTTATATATCAGCACGTTCTGACCAATACGAGGAAACCGGTACTGAAAAATCTAGCACATACGGGTAAATTTTATTCGTTTGTCGAGGTCCGATTGGTCGATATTCTAAATTTATAGTTGGATTTGAACATTTTGGCCGCCGTTTCGAAAAGTGTATCTGCAGTGCAGATTCTGTACCTGAGTGGAGCTGGGCCGGACCGCAATTTTATAAAATAAACGAATTTCAATTCATTGTACTAGCGGCCGGGGCCGGCATCGCATAGTTTTTGAGTCAAGCCCACAAAAAAAAAACATAATATTATTTCGCGTACTATTATTATATGTTTACTGGTGGTAGGTCTCTCATATGTGAGAGGCCATCTGGGTGGGTACCACCGCAATGTCTATTTCTCCAGTCAAACAGCAGTGTAAACGCACTGTTGTGTTTCGGGTTGAAGGGCATTGTAGCCAGAGTAACTACTGGACATATTGAGACTTAACATCTTATGTCTCAGGATGGCGAGCGCAGTGGAATGCCAAGCATTGCTTTGTAATTAAAGGTGTTGTTTGGTTTTGCTACTATTCATGAGCGGTCTTACCATCAGGCGAACGGCATGCTCGTCTCGCCATTCATAGCAATAAAAAAATGTATTTTTTGATTAATTAGTAATAAATGTTTTCTCTGTCGTGCTGTTTATTTTATTATATATGAATCTCCATGTTTTATGCACAGAGCTGGGTAATTCTTATTCTACTTGCCATAAGAATGCTACTCCATTGTCCATTATGCTGGTGGAAACATGCAGATTCCCATGACTATATTTTAAAGTAAATCAAAATGTTGCTCAAATTGGCTGTATGTAGTCGTTTCCACAGTCGTTTCGTTGATTGCATTCGTAAAAAAGTACAGAAACGTCATTGTGACTTGTCAGTGTCACTTTCAATGTGACAATTGATCGAAATTGAAGTAGCAATGTGCAATTTGATCAAATTTTAAGACCCGGATCAATACTGATCGAACTTTAAAATGAACCAGTTCAAATGATTCGATCAATCGAACGTTTGTTTCCGTTTAATATATTGATATGAATGAATAGACCCTTAGTAGAAGTATAGGTAGGTAAACACGTTCTAAAGTTCATATTGCCTTATATTTTACACAAAAATATCACTTTTACAACTGAAACACGCGATAAACAATTTTACAACAAACGTAATAGGCAAAATCTTAGGACAATGGGATATTGATTACGAAATACGAACAAAAACGAGTTATTACTAAATGATAATATTTTGTTTATTTTCCGCAAAAAGTCAAAACCATAAAATTGTAACGCAAAATAAACTTTAAAACCTACCACTTAAAGTATATATTAACTTTGTCATTTAAATTCGAACTATTTAGCGTCTGTATTCATCTCTAAAACCGATGACATCCGAACGTTTGTTTGACTTGATTCGGCTCGACTCGGGTCGGGTCGCAGTTCACAGGACATTTACGGCTCGCGAACCGTTGTTCGCGATCGAATGAACGAGTTTTGTTGTACATAAAGATCGAATCGATCGCGTGGTTCTTGCGAGCTGGTTCATTTGACCCGTTCAATCGTGAACGACCCATATCTAAATTGAAGTGATTTGAAGACCTATTGCTACCCACGAAATGTGTTTGTCGTCAGCAAAAGCGATTTAGTTTAATTTTGATCTTGAGAAATTTTGAGTATTTCTAAAGTTTAAAATAGCTATCAGTGTTACGGTGCTGTACACGTGTGCACGTTGAAAATGGGTGGAAAACCCAAACAGAGCCAAAGGACGAAGAATAATGTCAAAGTAAGTATCGTCGGTGTTATGCTTCTTTCCTATAGGTGTAATACGTTGATTGTATGTACCACTGCTATTACAATTTGATCTTGTTGAAACCTATTGTTGGCCAGGGCACGCACAACCTCGACCGATGTTGCGTAGTTTATAGTTTCATAAGATAAATAATGCTGCAATTTTATTACTGAATTTTCTTTATTTCCCATACGAATACCAAATGGTAATTATTATGTTTAACGCATAACGCGAGTTTTGCACATTGGAATTAAAATACATTTCCAATTTAACTATGTACCAAGTTTCTTCTTTGCTTCATCCACAGGAAATCTACTGTTAAATGTATTCCTCCTAAAAGGATCACCACATCTAATTTAGCTTATTATTGTTGAAAACGAAAAATCTGATACCCACAACACAAGACTATAATCTGAATGTGGGTCAGGACTATGTATGTGACTGTTGGGTGTATTTATTTATTTAGGTATATTGGGCCAACATGATGGACTGTGGCCCTCAGAATCAAACCCTCATTATTTGAGGAGGCACTGCACTGCCGTGGGACCTATCTGTGCCAGGTTATTATTATTTTTAATTATCTTGCAGCCTTCAAGTAGTGGTCGCAGTGCTGAGTTTCTTAACTCTGGGAAAGTTGATACTGGGTTAGTATGTGTAGGAGGTGGTAAGATCCTTCCCGCATTGTTTCCCACACTGGCTGCGGCTACTGTCGACAATGATCTTGATCCAGAATTCCAGATGTGCATTAAAAAACTCAATAAAAAAGATCCCGTTACTAAAACAAAGGTACAGTATGTTTTATATACTTTAAGTTTCTATTTCAAAAGTCTTACATGAATTACATTGTAAAACTTCTTTCAATTTTATTAAATACTTTGTTCATATTTTAATAAACATGTACAATGTAGATGTAGAGTAAGTGCAAATAACCTATCGTCCAGCATTTCATGCTAGAATTACATACTCCTCTGTTAAAATATGATAAAGTAAGTTCCACATTATAGATAATTAACAATATGAATTGCATGTTGATTCATTCATATGCAAAATATGGAATGTGTTCATAGACAATGAAATTCTATGTAGAAATATTAGTCCTTGTTAGACTCTTTACATAGTAAGCATATCATATTTCATTTGAATAAACTTAGACTTAATTTTGCAGGCATTACAAGAATTAACAGAACTAATAAATAATAGTAAAGTGGATGATGTTGTTGCTGCACTGCCCAGTTGGGCTCATTATTACAAAATTCTGTCAATTGATGTGGACCGAAAAGTACGGGAGTATACACAGGTAAAGCGACATATTCATGTGGTTTAAATTTTCGAAATACATAGTTTATTTTTGCATTAACTATGTAAATTGTTATAAATGTGTTTTTTGCATGCTGCAGTACAAAACTCATATTCATTTAAAACTGGGATAGTAAGTATGTGGTGCCCTGTAACGGACCATACAGTTCTCTCGATTGTAGAGGAGGCTCGTGTCCTGCAGTGCTATATATGGGCTAATACAGACCCAGACACCAAGATAGTTTGTTCTTGCGGTTGATGTTTCATCATGTGTACGAGCACAGAGCGAGGGTGAAGATGTTTGGAATGATAAGAATGTTAATGTTTACTTAATTATTGTCCAGCATCATAAAATATTCTTAAAGTTAATTATGTTACGAATATGGCCAAATATTAAATGACCCGGTTGACGCGATTGCTCAGTATGCACTAATGTTAATTTGATATAATTAAAGTTATGCTTCACAAGCATGTTATTAGACTTATTGCTTACGTTTGGTAAATTAGGCCGAACATAATGTTTTTCTGTTGCATATAACGTACCGAATGATATACAGTAGGTTTGAGCAATACTCATTATTGTGTGTGCAGGCGTGCCACGGCGCCGTGGTGGGCGCGTGCGGGCGGCGCGTGGCGCCGGCGCTGCGCCAGCTGATGCCGGCGTGGCTGCTCGCGCAACACGACGCGCACCCGCCCGCCAACACGCTCGCGCGCAACTCGCTCGCTGTCAGTACATTGCGTCACACTTACTTTCATTTCAATTTTACTGTTGCAATTCAATTACTTTAATAACATACATTAGTGTTTTGTATTAAAAAACAAAACTATAATACATATCAAGACTGGTTGGTAGTTTTAGTGAATACAAACACGATGCGACTAAAAATTTCGCATAGAAACGCGACATTTTTTTATGATTTTTAAATATCTTCATTTTTGGGTGGTAAATCCATAAGTTTTGCTAAAATAATAATTTAAACTCTTTTATACCTAAGAGTCTTTATAAATAAAAGTGTATATTATTTTAGGAAAAAAAATATTTACCATACAAATACGACCACAGGAAAAAAATAACAAAAAAAAAATCGTCGCTTTTTTGCAACATTTTTTGTTGCAATGTGTCTGAAGTCGCTTAAACGGCTTCGTTTTCGGAAGCAGTCTAGATATACCCTGTATATATTATCAATCACTCTAAGTAGACACATGATCTCAGGATTCTATTAAACACTATAATAATATGTTTTGATTCGTTTTTACTTGAATTAAATATGTAACTTATTGTTTGCAGAGCACATTTCCAGACAACAAACTACCGGACGTAATATCGTTTTGTAAAACAGAAATATTTGCATATATAGCTGAAAATCTCACTTCAAATGTCGATACAATATTAACAAAAAAGTGAGTAGTCTTATCTTTGAGTTAATTATCGCTAATTATGGTACTTCAACTCATGTCAACTGTGTAGATTATTTATAAACATCCGTTAAATATGATTATTGCATATTAAAATATTTTTATGAATGGAAGATATTTATAGCACAATGCTCCAACACATTCTTGTAAAGTGGACATACAGCTTTATTAATGACAGAAACATGCTTCTTACAAAATATAGCTGTGTAAGTCTTTGTGACAGGTCTTTATTCACTACCAATCTATTGTATGCAACAGGTCGACAGGGCAATTAAAAACAAAAATCTTCGATGGTGTGAGCGGGGCGTCCTCTGCCCAACGCGTCACCTAGTGTTGCCAGGTGTCCCGCTTTACGCGGGACGTCCCGCTTTTCAGGGGTTTGGTGACGCGTCCCGATTGAGCCTTGGGCGGGACGCCAAATGTCCCGCTTTTTGACCACCCCTCTCAGAACGAATAAAAAACTAAATATGACACACTTTTATTTATAATCCGTACTGTATTTCGCGTTTTCCTACAATTATGAACCTACTTAGTATCTAATTCGATTCTAAAGCTGTTTCCATAGGCTGATTCCAAAAAAATACAGGACTTTGAATAAGTTCTCGCGGTTTGTTCACGAATTCCTAGCTTTCTTATTTTGTTAGTGAACTTATGTCTTTGTGAATATTAGCTAGCTCCAATGAAAATTCTTTCATAATAATTTCATGTTTCATACCGCTTAGAGAGTATTTCTGGCGAATTTTACTTTACGACATATACATGAAGATGTAATTTAAAAGAAAAACGCATCTTAACTTCACTAAATTCTCTACGAGCATTATAGCGAGCATAATTTGTCAGAATTCATGTGGAAAGGCGTGTCGGAAAATTTCTCATCTTGGAAATAAAGATCGCTCTAGTAAATCGAAAAAGTTATACTATTACCTCTGCCTATCCCTTCTGGAAAAAACCATGACGCCTCATGAATTGAAGCCTCGAGAGATATGGTACTTGGTCTGGTTAAGCTGCGCTTCCATTATTATAATAATAACCAAAAACGGCTATTGTCTTTGAGAGCCTCCAGAGACGCGACGTTTTTCGATGTCATAAGTATATGCTGCTAGAAAGAGGGATAGTAATAATGTATAAAAGCAAAAAATATATAATGCCCTCTGCTTTAGTAGGCGTCCCGCTGAAGAACTCATAATCCCGCTTATTTTAATGTCCTGTCCCGAATTTTCAAAAACTAAACCTGGCAACACTAGCGTCACCTCACACCCCGATTACCATCTCGACCTGTGGCGTACAATACCTATAGCTAATGATAATGCTAATATATTTGACACAAGCATGTTTATTCCGCTAAAATTGACACCAACATATCCGTTGAACCGTTTTTCAGGATAGAGAACGAAGAAGACAAAGAGACTCAGTACAACAGCATAGTGGCGAGCAGCCTGCAAGGTCTGTCGTACATGACGCACCGCCTGCCCGCCGAGCACGACACGTGGCTGTGGGACACGCTCAATGAAAAGCTCCTGCAGCAGAACAGCTTCTGGAAACTCTCCTCGAACAACTGCAATCAGATACGGTAAGATGCCACTGCATATTTTTTTAATTCATTATATAGGTATAAACAGAATGCTACTGAAAATGATGACACAGTTGATGTGTATTTACGCTCGCACACATGCGTACACACTCATCTTCATCCCCTGCCGCATCGCAATGCAACAAAGAATCAAAAGCAGTAATACACGACCGTGAACTTGACCGGCTGTTTGATTGCACCTATTGTCGATACTATAATAGTGCTTAGTGGCAAACGATAAATCCAATTAATATTGTGTAATAACTTTTTTTTTTTTAATTGTTAAGCTGTGTCATATTTGCATAGACGAATACACCGATAATTATATAATTAATGATTCAAATATTTTTTTATAAAATTACTGAACGTAGTGTTTAATACACCTGCGATGTCGAAACACACGTTCTAATAATAAATAAACAAATACACCCAACAGTCACATACATAGTCCTGACCCCACATTAAGATCAATTAAGTCTTGTGTCGCGGGTATCACAAACTACGAGAGACTTTTCGGTCTCACAAACACCCAGACTCGAAAAAAATATTTGTGGGTCTCATAAACATTTGTTTCGATGTGGGGATCGAACCCGAATCACTTTTCACCACATAGCCTGTCATTTTGAAGTTTTAGTATTAAATACAGAATTGTATTTTCAACACAGGGCCGCGTGGTACGAAGCAATAGGTCGCATTATCGAGCGGTTCGGCGCGACGTTCGGCGACAAGTACGGCTCCAAGACCACGCGCATCCTCATGGGCGTGGCCAAGGAGCAGAACGCACTCGTCGCCGCCAGTCTGTGGAGCTGCCTCGTCATGCTCATGCATAATATCGAGGTATTATACACTACACTACAATACACTACACACTACACTACACACTACACTACACTACACTATACATCTCATTCTAATAGATTATTTACTGGAAGACTGTAGAAATATTTTTTGTACTTGCATGGCGAAGTGGTTATGTTCTGCGCTGTCGAATTGGAGTATTGTCTGATATAGAGTTTTTTTTATTATTGCGATGAATGGCGAGACGAGCTTGCCGTTCGCCTGATGGTAAGCGATATGACTGCTCATGAACAGTAGCAAAATACACCTTGAAGTACTCTCAATATGTCCTCTGCTCTGTACTCGGTGCTCTGGCTACAATGTCCTTCAAACCGAAACAAAAAAGTGCTGTTGGCGGATGATGATGATATAGAAATATAAATGATAGTGTATCGAATTCATTACGGGTCCAATCTCGGATATTAAGCCTTTCGACTTTTGAATTTAGTTTTAACGAAGTAAACAAAACATTCAATAACTAAAATGGGTTTTTTTAATAAGGTCGTTTGTTTTGATTAATTGCTACCTGAGGATAAACAAAAATTTCAACACCAGGAAACCATATAAGAGAGTCGTAAGATCAATCCTGGGAACACGTTATATATACATGCACGTGCTCATAAATTGTTTTTGTTTTAGGCGTGGCACACATATTTGGATAAAAAAGAACTTATAGTGAAGAGAATATTGGATGTGCTTGAAAACGGTATGTATTTAATTTTCATTTTCATTGTAATAATTTTGTCATAATTTTCTTTACCCATTACACCTTCACATACCGTTACCGCGCTATAAATATATTAGGCGAATATGTCTTGTTCCTGAGAATTAATGTAAAACGCCACCAACTGATTTTGGAGCAGACTAGTGGCAGTTTTCCATGGAATTTCTAGCAAAAATATGTTAGCTCATACATTCACAGCATGGTCATGATTTGCAACATTGTTGAAAATAAAGTGAATAAATACACCCACCAATCACATATATATTCCTAACCTATTCCTAACTACGGGAGACTTTTCGGTCTCAGATACACCCAAATACGAATACTTGGGGATCGAACCCGCAGCTTCTTGTTTCACAGCCGGTGTCTAGCAAACAGCGCCACAGAGGCTGCCTAAAAAAATAAAGAAAGTAATAATGGGTTGTACACGGAATAGAAAAAACAAGTGAAAGTGACACTAATTTTCATTTCTATGAAAACCGCTGTCGCCAGCCAATCATCAGTCGCTGTCGCTATTGCCATCAAACACAAGCATACCATTGGTTGCAGAACTGTAAAAAAAATGAAATGTCTATAGATATTTTAAGCCTTAAATCTTAGGGATAAAGCCCCCTTTATCTGACTTGTCAAGACATACAATAAACCTTTTATTGGTTTATGTTTACTTATTCGGAATTAGATGGCGCTGATTTGAATTTTTAAATGACTGCATCTTACCCATGATTAGAGATGTAGACATTTTCAATAATCAATCGATTAACTTTCGATAAATAATAATTAAAATTGTTTTCGTTCTAGAACCATTAGGTTCTTCCTGACGCTTGACAGAAAATAAAAGATCCGAATATCAAACGGCATAAAGTTGCCGTATCGCACGTGCTGTAGTGTCACTTCCACTTGTTTTCTCTTTTGCGTCGGGTTGTATGTGGAGAGTAGTGAGTACGGTGGTGTGTGCAGGCGGCTGGGGCGACGCGCGGCACCTGGCGGGCGTGCTGCTGCCGCTGCTGGCCAGCCTGCCCGCGCCGCTGCTCACGCAACAATTCTACACGCAATTCTTCACCGCCATGTTCGACGGGTAACTACATATTATGCTTGCTGTGTTATTTTACACGACATTTCATTTTATTTCTTATGCATATAAAACAATACATATCAAATTCTATTAATGTACAATATAATTCATCTTTATGATGACTTAAGAAACTATTATTAGATACTGATAATTACAAATTAGAATTAAAAAATGAACCTACTTGTAAAATATAATTTAAAACACATGTGTAAATATCAATTATTTTGGTACAGGCTCGAACAGAAAAGCATTATGAGTTCGAAAAGTGAACGACAGTTATGGATTACGACTTTAGCCGAATGTTTGCGCTATCTGTCTGTCCAGCAACACGAGTTCGTAGTGGAGGTCACAACTAGCGTGCACAGAACTTGGCTTCAAAAGGCACTCGCCAGCGAACGTTCAGAACAGATCAGAACCAATTTGACCAAACATTCCGCCACTAAAATGGCTTCCCTCGTCAAATATTGGCTCAAACAATCCCAAATTCAAAATAGTGAGAAATTTGAGCCGTTAATACGAAATTTCTGGCAAAACATTGGTTCGATAGTGTTGACGAAAATCGACAATTTATCGACGGATAACGAACACATTGAGCAGACTCTAAACGGACATGTATTGCTGTTGCAAACTATGAAGACATCGTTTATGCAAGAAAATAAGAAACAACAAAACATAAAATTCGATGGAGACGTGGAGACGGTGCCTGTCGAACAAGACTGTTCAAAGACAGAAGTATGCGATACGAACTTATCTGCTCGTTACTTACATAATCTCGAAATCTTAGTGCACAACATTTGTGCTTATTATATGAGCTTCGCGAGTGAGATGAGAACTGCCCAAGCCGTACTCCCATCCTTATTAACGTTAATTATAGATTTTGATGGAAAAGAGTTATTCATGGCTCTAGCCAAAAAGTTTAATAAGGATTCGTTGTTAAGTTTCTACGAATCGGTTCTCAGTGTGTGGATTTGTGACGACAACATGCGATGCAAGGCTCTGATAGACATCGTGTTCCTTATGCTCGGGCATATGAACGAAGACGATCAAACTGCAGTGATGAATTCCTTTGAAAAGGTAAATTTCATTCATTTTATCGCTTTAGGCAGTTTTTATAATTTTTGAGGGAGAGTTTCTTTATTCAGTCTCATGAAAAAAAAATACATCGCTTTGGTAGAGTAATGAAAATAACGGTCATAAATCGTATGCAGACTAGAGACTAGGTGTTAAGAAGTGAGTAAGTAAGTAATAGGAATAATAGCGGTTTCTCGTTGAATATAATAGATTCCAGATTGAAATAAAAGTATATAAATATGTTTGCGGATTTCATAGCAGATTTGGTTTAATTTTACATTATTTTGTATATCCGCCAAATAGTTTTATTTAGCAGCGTAAGATGTTGTAAGCACGTTTGTGTGTGGGCAGCTGCCGGCGTGCGGCGTGGAGTGGTGCCTGGCGACGGCGGTGTCGCACCCGCACCGGCGACGCGCGGGCGTGCGCGCGTGGCTGCGCGGCGCGGCGGCGGGCGCGGCGCTGCTGGCCGCGTGCCGCCGCGACATGCGCGCCGCGCCCGACCGCCTGCGCAACCTGCTGCTCATGTGCTTCGCGCACCACGACCAGGAAGGTAATACCGTCACTTCTTATATCGTTTATGTTGATCAATATTTCGTCAAATAATTAAGTGTAACACTTGTTTACGAGTAGTTTGGTTTGATGATATATTTGAATATGATGTCTTTGAATGTTCGCATTACATTTATTTTGTTTGAGAATTTATTCTTAAATAGTGCTATTAAGTATGGTGTTATTAAAATGTATCTAGAAAATATTCACACCAAGTGAATTATTAGTGAGAATCTCGAATTAAATCTATATCGATATTCGATAGACACAAGTAGCGGGTAATATGTATAGAAGTAATATAGAGGTGGATGTGGTGTTTCGCAGAGCTGTTGATCAGCTCGAGCGCGGTGTCTGGCGTGGTGTCTGCGGCGTGCGCGGCGCTGCGCGAGGAGGACGCGGGTGAGGGTGAGGGTGCGGGGGGCTCGCGACTGGAGGCGCGCTGCCGCGTGTTCGCCGCGCTGTGCGCCGCGCTGCTGGGCCGCGCGCCCGACGCCGCCGCCAACTTGCTGCTAGAACTCGTGCACCTCACGCTACGCATCCCAGTACGTACACACACACACACACATACATACGTACGCTTAACTCTCACTGACCCGACGACAAAACGATATTTTATCGAATTGATATAATTGCACTTGAACTCACAGATAAACTGATAAAATCCTTTCAACTGATTTCAATACAGCTAAACGAGTATTGGACTGTTTGAAAATTATTTAGCTCTGTCACTCTCAAACTTCGGTTCCAATATTTATCGAGGAGTTTTATATGTGTAAAATACTGAATGAGTAAAATGATGAATACATACCTACTAAAATAAGATATGTTGTCTGGAAGACATTGCTATAGAGCGATAAGACCGCCATTTGTACTTTTTTTATTGTTTCTGTGTAGTAGTTTTAGTTTGTGTACAATAAAGTTAACAAATGATTTGTTATGTGCAGCGCGGGGACAGCCGCCTGAGCGTGGACACGTGGTGCGAGCTGCGCTCGTGTGCGCAGGACGGCATCGCCGCGCTGCCCGCGCACGCGCGCACACACCTGCTCACGCAGCTCGCGCAGCTCATGCGCCAGCCATACTATGCCAAGGACGAGTATGTATCTCTACATTTGTTTATATTGTTATATCATTTGTATCAGCTCTTATTGCAGGGCCAGAGCACGGGTCTCGAGACTATGATCGAGAGGGGTTAGGACGTATAGTCCACCACGCTGACCTAGTGAGGGTTGGCGGAGTTTTACATACCATAGAAATTCTTCCAACTCGCTATGGAAGTTTCCTCATGTTTTCCTTCATCGTTATAGTACGTGGTGATTGACTAGCAAAACACATAACTTGGAGAAGTGAGAGGTGTTTCCTTGGACTTAATTCCACGACCAATGTTAACATATTCACCTCAACAACACATCATACACTCAGCAACTATACAACATATTTACTGAAATAATATGATTAAAAACCATATCCTTGCTATTGAATTGTTACAGAAAAGCAGAGCTTAATATAGCCAGCATCGATAATTTGTGCACCATATGTCCGTACGTGCTCACTCCCGATTCCAACCTGCCGGAAGACCTCGAGGAGATGGTGATGTTCACGAAGGAGTTGTTCGAAGTGGAGGCGGGCTACTCGTACACGCACCACTACGCACTGAGGCAGGACTGCGTGCGATCCAACCTCAACTGCTTGTTCGAGGAGGATCCGCTGGTACAGAGGGTAGTGCGTGAGTGTGATGATGACGCAAGTAGTGAGCTGTGTCGCAGCGAC
The DNA here is from genome assembly GCA_030180105.1 of Hyles lineata. Lineage (NCBI taxonomy): Eukaryota > Metazoa > Arthropoda > Insecta > Lepidoptera > Sphingidae > Hyles > Hyles lineata. The sequence continues at coordinate 3,041,483 of JARJEE010000039.1, forward strand.
GCCGTGTGGTTCTTAAACAGCGTGCTCCTCCGCGCCGCCTACCTGCGCACCACGTGTCTGCACCGCGCCGACCACGAGGACGATGAACCCGGGCCCACCTGGTGCGAAACTTTGCTTTCGCACCAATTTTTCCGCGACGAGTTTTGTAAAGTGCTCTATGATTACATGGTGGTTTTGTCGCTGAACGAGGGGTATGGTTTTGTAAGTATAGTTATATTTTTTTATACAATATGCTTGTATCTTACTTAACGAAAAATAATATATCTATTACAATTCTACATCACCTAAGAAAAAATAGTACATTTATTGTTTGTCCTAATTATTATAAACTACAGTTCCTAATCGTTATTTTAACATTCCAATACCGAGCAATATTGTCAAAAATCATTCTACCCTTTTCAACATTAACAATAAATAAATTGAATTCCGCAGTGGCCCCACCATAACCTGATCCGAAAAGGCAAGTCGAAGCTGGAAATGCTGATAGATGACATAGTGTCGGAGACGCCGGCGGCGCTGCGGGCCGGCATCCTGGAGTCGCTGACGGAGCGGGCGGCGCGCACCGGCCTGTACTGGGCGCACGCGCGCACCTACTACCACGCCGCGTCCGGCTGCGACGACACGCCCGCATTCGACAACTTGCTGCACGCTTACTCGCCAGACATGCAGCTCTCGCAGCTCGAGGAGATCATCACCGGCAATGGATTCTTCCACACGCTGCAGGTACGTCAGCGTTTAACAGTTCTGAAATGTATAGTTACGTTTTGAATTTTACTTATTACTGTGTCATAATCAATCTACATTTTGATGTAGATCATTTTTTAGCAATTGATGATGAAACGATCAAAATAGTAATAAACATCAACATTTTGCCGCCGATCTATGAAAAGACGCGGTAGATCCACGCTGTTGTCAGTCATTGCTCAGCATGAGCACACTCATCTGGGGCGTTATTAATGTCTTGTAAGAGATCGACGGAAAGTGACAGCTTTGCCGTCATATTGATTTTGGTGAGAGTGATTGTCAAATATTCGATAACCCTTTCCTCTTCTTATCTTATTTCTTTCCACTTCTCTCCCTATTTGATGGGCCAGCAACAGATCAATGATCCGTTATGGACAGTCATGGGCAGCGTGGTTTAATAGCCGCCGTGACGCAGGTGGTTAGACGCCGGCTGTGAAACGAAAGGTCATGGGTTCGATTCTCTCACTGACACAAATGTTCGTGTGGCCCACAAATATTTGTATCTGGTCTTGGTATTTATAAGACCGCAAAGTCTTCCTTAGTTTGTAATACCCACGACGCAAGACTTAATTGATCTTAATGTGGGGCTAGAACTATGTATGTGACTGTTGGGTGTATTTATTTATGGGCAACGGTGATCTTACCATCTGGTGACTGATTTGCTAGAAGATAGTATTTGGGGAATAGACTGATAGAATGTGTTAATACCGCAGGCGAGTATATCTGGTTCATCCGAGGCCCGCGAAGTGCTGCGCGCCAAGTACCTGGTGATGGTGCGCGGCGTGGTGCGCAGCGTGGCGCCCGCGCTGGCGCCGCCCGCGCAGCGCCGCTTCACCGCCGACCTGCTCGCGCACTGCGCCACCTGCCACCTCGACCTCGTCGTCAACGCTTACTACATGCACCATCACATCATGCTCTTCGACACGTAAATGCAACACTCGTTACTTATGATCTTCTCTATTATGTAGTGTATATATGTATATAATTTATTGAATCACTAGCGACCACTGAAAACCCCTTATCTGAATTAATGTCTCAAAGATTTATTTACAACCTCTACTTTTTTTGCATAAAATCGATGAAATAATTATAGAACAAGATTTAACATAAACATATTTCTTCGTTTCGTAATTAATTAAATGGTCAGTACTTTGGCGTGATATGTTAAGGGGAAGCACGTGTAATGTTAATTCTTGATTTCTCGGCATCTTTGTTTTTATCAGAGTAAACTTCGTAAATTCATCCTAATTTAGACGCAATCACGATTTACTAAAATTTATATTGGCTGATGCGCCATTTCTATGGTCACTCTGTATACTTCCCGATTTGCATGCCGTGAAATATGGTACTGAGCACTAACACTGTTTATTTCTTGATTGAATATTGAATAGTTTTTGCAATAGAGTCCTCACATGTTCAGGAACATAACGCAGCATCCGTGGCACCTGGCGGTGAGCAACGCGGCCGTGCTGGAGTACCTGACGGAGCTGGTGCAGCGCGAGGGCTGGGCGCTGCCGCCGCACCACTGGGACTTCATCAACATCGCCTGCTGCTCGCTGCTCACCTCGCTCGACAAGTCCAAGCGCGCCTGGGGCACCGCCAAGGTAACACTATACCACACAAATCAGAGCACAAGAGGAACGTATTTGTATTTCGCCATTGACTACGTGTCACTAAAATGATAATAAAATCAATCTATTTTTGTCACTAAAATTAATCTGTTTTTGAATTACTAAGATCGGTATTTTTACACATATCGACGGAAACAAACAGTCTTGTGGTATCTCGAAAAATACAACTTTACACCAGAGTTAAAAATTATTTACATCTAAACTAGATTTTTTTATTATAACATTTTAAATTAAAAAAAAAACTGAATTGAATGGTGTATAAAACTCATAGGTGTTCGCATTTTCGTGATACGTCAAAATCGCTTTCCTGCGTCGATATGTACATATATTCGAAGATGAAGTCTAAGTAACGTGTGTGTAGGTGAGCATGGTGGCGCGTGCGGCCATGCGTCTGTTCGTGGCCATCCAGCAGTTCGTGTCGACGATAGCGGAGGAGTGCGAGCGGCGCCAGCCCGCCGACCACGTGGCGCACCTGCCCGCCGAGTGGCAGGACATCTTCCTGCCCACGCTGCACGACAACCTCTTCCACATCATCATGCACGTGCTGGGTAACTCACTACTACACACACAATATATACAACCACCAGTCACATACTTATCCATATTAACATCCATGAAGTCTGGTGTTGTGGGTATCAGAAAATACGAGATACTTCTTGGCCTTACTTTTGTCTAATATTTAATCAGACGATTTTATTTACTTATAAAAAATGGCATTTAAGTTCGATACAATTATTATAAAATTGATCCGTTTATCAGATAACAAAGTGGGTCAAAGTTACCCTACTCGAATACAATTTTAGAGAGAATTTAGCGAGAAAAAATAGCTCTGCTAAAGATAAGTTATGTTTGTGTGTGCAGAGGGCGAGAACCGTTCTCCAACAGCCAACCACATCGCCGTGCTGGCGGGGCTGTCGAGCTGCTGCAAGCACATGGAGTGGAGCGCGCTGCCCAAGGCGCTGCAGGTGGACGCGTTCGCGCTGTCCCGCGTGTGCGCATGCGCCGCCGCCTGCCTGGCACGCCCTGACCATGTCGCCGCCAAGTTCCTCGCGCACGACCTGCTCGTCATGCTCGTCGACCCGCTCATACTCGAGGACAGTCAGTATCGCTAACTACTTGTTTCATCAAAAATATGCTATATATTTAAAAACCTTTGAAGCAATATTATTAAGCAGATTATTTCTTGTTGTTATATATGTCATTGTCTTCACCGTTTTTATAAGAATTATTACATCTATTTTCTTTTTATTGACGGGAATTAGCTGTCAACTTTATTTAATAAAATGTGTCCTATTTCATAATCAAATTAATTACAATACAATATCACAGTGGCGAAGCTGTCGATGTGGAGCGACCAGACGGCGAGCGACGGGCGCGAGGAGTACGACCGGCCCAGGCTGGCGCTCGAGTACTTCGACGAGCAGATCGACTACCTGCAGGACATCGTCAACGCCGTCGTCGCTAACGTCGAGTGAGTCTCGCCCTCATATGGTAGCATGTACTTACTTACCACCAGCTCTCCAAATAATTGTAATAAAAGTACTGAATCACAGTAGCTGGTTGGAATGGAAAGATACATTTTAGAGCATGTTTGTAATCTTATTAATAATATTTTCATGACCTGGGAAATCTGCCCTCCGATGACGTAAAATGTCACTCTGCATCACACTTAATGGCTACTCTATAAGCATCCATCCTTAGCGACCTTATTATTATTCATAGACAGTTTTTAAACCTATTTTATTTATCGAATATTTTGTCCGTTTCAAACGATTTTTGAGTTCAATTTGAGCGAAAAGATGACATAATTTTTTTTTTACTAAAACTGGTTTGTTGTAAAGTATGAATAAAGCCGTAGAGGTATATAATGTATGTAATGTGTACGTATGCGTACAGGCTGGGCGCGGGCGTGGTGGAGGTGACGGCGTTCTCGGACAGCCACAGCCAGTGCGTGGGCTGGCTGCTGCTGCTGCGCGTCTCGCACAAGCTCTTCAACCGCGCGCGCAACACCGTCGCGCTGCACTACCTCGAGATCTACAGGTGCGCATGCATACTACATCCACACACCCAATATAAAGCAAGAAACAAAACTCCGCATTCATTATTTTAATGCATACCATTGTGATCGCGTGGGACACTCTTTAGCCAGATGGCGGGACGATATACACAAGAGGGCCGGCATCGACTAGATGCATAAAGCAGCAGACCGGGCTCTGTGGTGTACCTTAGGAATAACCTATGTCCAGCAGTGGACTGCAACGGGCTGATGATAATTATGATTGTCATTAATGTATGGTAAAATAATTTTTTTCTTCATACCCTCGCTGTAGAGAGGCGTAGATCGGTTTCAACGAAGCATTAAAAATAGTTTGCCATAGAAATACATACATTACATAGGCACATTTGTGCTGGCCTGTTCAAAACTGGACACCCTGTCAGTTCTTGTAACAGTACTGTACAGTATGGCAGATGCTAAAGATATCCTCCGAGCATCGATATAAGTAGTATATGTGCGTCGTGCAGAGACAACAACTTCGCGGAGCCGGTGCTGAAGGCGGCGCTGCGGCTGCTGCCCGAGGAGCTGTTCGCCTTCGCCGAGGACTGCACGGGCCACGCGCCGCTGCCGCCGCACTACACCGACATGTTCTTCCACCACACGCCGCTCGACACCTACGGTGTGTACTGATGCATATCTTCCGCCAATCGATACCATTGTGTCTTCATAATTTGATTAATAAAAATTAAGAATTGTTGTAAAACCAAAAATACCTTCTAAAGAGAAGCCATTGGTTTATCGATTATTGCAAACCGCAACGTTCCGTTTTCGACGTTAAAGTTTCAGCAAATATTTTGTATGATAAAAAAGGTGGAACTTTTATTTATTTATTTATTTATTTCCAAACTTACATCTACTTTTACAGGATACCCTAATGCAGTAGTGTAGCATAGTTGTTTCATTTTGTCTTATAACAAATGATATTCATCGCTATTTTTGTGAATTAACTCAGGGAACAATGGAATAAGTCTGTTTCCTGTGCAATTAAGTTAAGTATTCTAAGAGCGCGAGTTATAGGCGCCTCTTTAAGCATAATTGTACGAGCACGCGGTACCGCCAGTAACTGTGGTCGCCGCCGTCTCCAAACGTATCTGTTTGGAACCAGTAACCCTTTTTGTCCTAATAATGTGCTGTTTTCTACCATATTTCTAAGGATTTTAAATATATACGAGATGAGCGTAAAGTCTCTCCTGACCCGTAATTCACTATATCCAACCATTCCCAAAATAAATAAATTTGGATACATCAATGGGTAATAGGGATATACTCCATATTGCTTCATGTATAAGAACCTTATATATTTATTTTGCACTCTTTCCAGCATGAGACTATATTTAGTCTCATATGGAGCCCAAATTACTGCATTACACTCAAGCACACTCCTTACCAACGCGTTATATAAGGCTATGATTGCATGAATATTTGTAAAAACACGAACCATACGCAACAAAAAACCCAAATTTCTGAATGCCTTTTGACAAATTTTAACAATATGCTCGCGAAAATGTAGCCTAGTGTTAAAAATCACCCCTAAATCCCGAACTGATTTTACTCTTATCATAGTGTTCCCGTACAAGGTGTACTCCCATAGAAGTGGTTTGTGTGAACTAGAGAATGTGATAGTCACACATTTAGAGGTGTTGAACTCCAGTTTATTTTGTTCCGACCAATTTACCACTCTGTCTATGTCCTTCTGCAACTTCTTACAGTCGTCACTACTTTTAATAGGTAGGTATAGCTTCAGATCATCAGCAAACAGCAAACACTTAGCGCATTCAAGCACCTTAGGTAGGTCGTTTACCAATATAATGAACTGTAATGGTCCAAGGTTAGTACCCTGACTTACGCCAGATCGTGTGAAATATGGTTCTGACACGTTTCCCGCATATTCCACGTATTGCTGCCTATTTTCCATGTAACTTGCGAAAAAATGGAGTAAATGCGAAGTAAAACCAATGCCCGCTAATTTGGTAAGCAACACGTCATTATCAACCAAGTCGAATGCTTTTTTGAAATCAAAGTAAGCTGCATCGGTCTGTCCCCCGCTGTCGATTTCGGGTGTTAAATCCGCCATATAGTTCAGGAGATTACTCGTGGTGCTTCTGGCTGGTCGGAACCCGTGCTGGGCATCTGAGAGATGGCCACTAAGTTGGGCAAATATGCTTTTATGTACAGCCGATTCGAACACTTTAGCCGGCGTTGACAATACTGCTATAGGTCTATACCCTTCCACACTATCTCCCGACCCTCCTTTTGGTACTGGGACGACCTTCGATAATTTCCATCTTTCAGGAAATACTGCTGTCTGAAGTGACTGGTTATAAATGTGAAGTAACGGAGCAGCCAGCACTCTTCGACAATCCTTAAAGATGAAAGGTGGTATTCCATCTGGCCCTGATGATTTTTTTGGCGTAAGCTTTTTCAGAGCTCGTTGAACATCTACTAACGCTAGCCTATCGAGATGAACTCTGGTCGCCCCGTTCTCTCCACCAGCTTTACTAATTGCCGTCCTTACACATAATTTTGCCGGTCTAGGATTAAAGACAGAGTGAAAAAATCTTGCGAACTCATTTGCACACTGGTCATTTGGTATCATCTCTCCACCCTTTGAGATCTTTCGCGGAGCCCTACAACCTCTTTTTGATTTTACATAGGTCCAAAAAGATTTTGGATCTTTGCGCAGTTCGCTCTGCTTGGTAAGTCGGTACTGATTTTCTGCGGAAGCTATCATACTTTTTACTTTAGTTCTCTGCAAAGAAAACGCCTCATAATCACAAGCCAGCCCTGTCGATTTAAATCTTTTATGAAGAATGGCTTTAAATTTAATATTTCGGATTATTTCACCAGTGTACCATTGGGGATAAATGTATCTCGAACTTACACTGTACCGCTTTTTATTTGGAACACAGTCATTTATAATAGCGTTAATATTTGAATAAAAATAATTTAAACTTTCTTCCAAATTTAATTCGTACATCGGTGTCCAGTCTATTGTTGCTATATTTGAATATAAAGACTTAAAATCTGCTTTATTGAAATTCCAACCCGTATTTGCGTAATTCTCTGTATTTGAACGTGCGTCAGAATACGTGTAGTTTCTCCATGCCGTGGCGCCATGTTGGGTCAAATTTACTGTAATCGCTAGTGGAGGATGGTACGCGTCCACGGGTACGAGGGGCACCTCGGCCGCGCGCACTCGCATCCCCCCACCATCAACTACCAAGTTACTCAAGACTAAATCAAGCTGTCGATCATGACAATTTCCTACAGTATTACTCTGAGTGAAACCACAATAAGCGACGAAATATTCATAATAATTAATTATGCTTGCTGGACATGAATATAAATTAAAATCACCTACTACAATTATATCCTTATATCTATCACAATAATGTTCTATAATTTTAAATAGTACCATCAATTCATTTTCATTACAGTTCGGCGGAATGTATACAACACACAGTAAAAATAATAATCTATTTTGTAAATAGACGGTAGCACTAACCAGTTCAAACATATGATCGTCGATGTTTACGTCACTGTGCACTTGTCTTAGCTCGAAGCGCGGTGTGGCCACGAGACACGCGCCACCTTGCTTACGCCCATCCGCTCGATCACATCTTAATATTGTGAATCCTGGTGGAATCATTTCGGCATCCTGAATAGATTTATTACATCCCGTTTCTGTTATAGCAAATATATCGGCATTTGAAGAAACAACTCCGATATTAAATTCTTCTAATTTTGTGCGAAGACCCCTTACGTTCTGGTAATATATGTCTATAGATTTATTGATTCGTTTTTTATTTTTTCGTTGTTCGACGAAACCATATCCATTCACTGAACTCAATATTTACTGCCCAGTTTTCTGGTTCACATAATGTTGCATAATTATGTTCCGGTATGCCTATAATGAAAGATGCATAATCCCTTTCTGTCTTATGCTTTATTCTTTCCACTGTTACAGGTACATCTTGACCGCATATATTTTTGACATGTTTTTCTAAAATTTCCTCAGTAGTTTGTTTTCGTAAACGCCATATATGCAAATATTTCTTACGTTCCGTTCCTTGAACTTCAAATGTATTTTTACTTCCACCTCTTTTCACTTCGCTGTTAGGGTATCTTTTTTTATTTTTTTTTGCTACAATTGTCCAATTTTCATTTCTCATTTCTTGTAAAGTATTATTCCCTTTTCCGCCTTCCTCGACATTAACTTCTTTGGCATTTTTTTTTGTAGTTAAATCATAATTGTCAGCAATACTTTTATTTGTTAACGTAGTATTTTTTAGAGTAACTATCTTATCTGACTGTTTCGTGGCCCCACAGTCATTTGTTTCTTCTGAGACATTTGCAACTACCTGAATGCTTTGTTTATGTTTAGTGGCGTCAACAAATGATGAGCCTATTGTTTGTATGCAGCCTTGGTCCTTCCGTGTATTTCCCGTATTAAGTAAGGTTTCCAACTGATAATTTTTTTGTCTTAATAATTGAACTTCGTTCTCTAATTTTTCATATCCATATGCTTTTTCTTTAACTACCTTCAGTTCTTTTCGTACTTCTTGTAGTTCATTTTCTGTTCTCATAAATCTTTCCTGTAATTGGGCATATTCCTTTAATTGTTTATCTAATTTAGCATTTATCTCCAGACGAATATTTTTTATTTCTGTTAATATATCATCGCTATTATCTTCATATACAAATGGTTCACTTGTTTTATGACGACTACCGCGATTCATGTTTATATAATTGCTTGGCGTATAAGTCCTATTCGCATTTGTGTTACCACGCACGGGTGTTTCCGAATTATCCTTTCTGGGCACCATGCTTACACATTTAGGACATTTCCAAATAGCTTTGTACTCTTGAGTGAAAGCCACAAACTTTTCCGATGTCATCGCGAGACATTTCAAATCATATGATTTCTTACACAACTCTTCTGAACATTTCATGTAATATTCATCACGAATAGCAGTTTCACATCCACTACATTTCATATCTATTGTTCTTTTTGGTGTTCAATATTTTGACTTTACGATATTTATACTCGAGTAAAAATACGTCCGACCGCTAGCGCACGCGCTGACTGACTGAACTTCTTGCTATAAGACAAAGACAGGGTATTACATGATTTGTTATATGGCACCTTTAGAATTATAAAAGGCCGAAATATACATCTTTCTCTCTTTCACGCGTCAAAAGGTTCTTCTGTAACGGGTGGATGGATATAGTTATATTGAGCCAATATATGATTAAAAGCTAAAATGTATTATTTTCTTCGAGTTAGGTTACTTTGATCCTAAAGGTGCTATATCTTTATACAGTATGTCGGATGTGATGATACGCCTGCTTGTACAGAGCCGGTGAGCAGCTCGCTGGTGAGCCGGCTGGCGTGCGGCGCGGTGTGCGCGGGCGTGGCGTGCGCGGCGGCGGGCGCGCGCGCGTGGGCGGCCGCGGCGCCCGTGAGCCGCGCACGCGCACTGCGCCGCCTCGTGCGCGCCTGCATCACGCCCACGCTCGTCAAGGATCACTTCAACGCCGTCATGCGCGCCGCGCCCAATTTCAACAACGCCGTCGTACGTACATTCTCAATACTACACACTCAACACCAACCATATCGAGCTGCGCATTAGCTTTGAACCAAAATATATCGATATACAACCATGCCATGAACTATATGGCTTAACCACACTCAATCGTACTCTCAATTGTAGCCCATGCTCTGTAGTGGGACGTATATGTACCGATACAGATACAACCATGCATCAAAGTGTATGCTTGGTGCTTACCATACAGTAAGTGTATCTGTACTACTGAAGCAATTAACCCGAGCATCACTCACCAGATTGCTTCGGCAATCGATTATTTTGCAAAAATAAATCCAATAAGATTTTCACTTATGCAACACTAAAAATACCCACTTATTGTTGTAAATGAATGTTGTATACGCCAGGTAACGATCTACTGGTCGACGTATGAGGTGATGTGCGTGTACACGGTGGAGGACCGGCCCATGGAGCTTCACATCACACTGGCCAAGGACTACCCCATCGGCGTGGCCACCGTGCACGCGCCCTCCATACTCACCCCCTGCGCCGACACCAACTGGGTCGCACTCTACCTCGCACATCAGGTCTCTATGCTATTCTTATTAATTATTCAATCAAAACACAGACATTGACATTGACAGCCTCCGTGGCGCAGTTGGTTAGACGCCGCCTGTGAAACGAGAGGCCGCGGGTTCGATCCCCGCACCGAGAGAAATGTTTGTGCGGCCCACAAATATTTCTTCCGGGTCTGGGTGTTTGTGAGACCGAAAAGTCTCTCGTAGTTTCCGATACCCACGACACAAGACTCGATCTTAGTGTGGGGTCAGGACTATGTATGTGACTGTTGGGTGTTATTTATTTTATTTAAACTGCTATTTATTTCCGCCTCAAATTGGCGGTACGTTCTGATCATTTACATGTCATATTGCTAAAATAGTTATTCATTTAACGTGCCTTTAACTCTTGAGGTTAGTTACTAACAGGAATAATACTTCTTTTTTTTTAGATTTAGTTATATTTTGTTGTAAGAGACCAAATCAAACATTAATTTACTCGGTTGAATAATGCATGGTGTGAGGAAATATTGATGTTACAATTGTTTTTGTGTGTTGTCAGAACGGTTCGGTGGTGGAGGCGGTGCGCATGTGGATGCAGGGCGTGGAGGCGCGCGTGGAGAACTCGCCCGTGTGCTACATCTGCTACGCGCGCCTGCACCCCGCCACCGGCCGCCTGCCGCGCGTCTCCTGCCACCAGTGCCGCAACAAGTTCCACGTCGCCTGCCTCGTCAGTACCCCGCGCTCGACATACACACGCACAAACACACACGCACCCACGCACGAGCGTGCGCTCACGTGCACGTGTACGCACACGCACACACAAACACACACGCACGAACGTACGCACACGTGCACGTGTACGCACACGTGCACGTGTACGCACACGTTTACATGTCCCAGAGATTAATGCTTTCGCAATGTTGTCAGAAAACGATAAATTTTAATAATTTATCGCCTTTACGGACTTCATCAAAATTTTCATAATGATCCAGTGTACTATTCTTTCATTCAATACATTGATGTTGAATTCGTAATGCCAACCAAATTTTAATCCAAATGCAAAAATGTTGAATAATTAACAACTTATTTCACGAGTAATGCTGTCACAATACAGCATTGTTGAATAAATGCACTTGATAACAATTTGTGTTTGTTTCCAGAACAAGTGGTTCCACACCAGCGTGAAGTCGAGTTGTCCGCTGTGTCGTGCGATTTTCTAGCATGACGCCGCGGTCGCGAGAGGCCGCACCCCACGATATTAACTCTTCGCGCCATAGACCCCCGAGTGGCTGTGCCAGTGACGTGACTCCATAGTGTTTAAGTGATCTACTGATACAATTACCTATTATTGAAGTGTTGTCTATAGAAAAAACTTCGTAAATTAAAGTGCCAGATCTGTTGCAGTCAACCGGCAACAATTATTTATTCAGTAGGTCTAGACAAATTTGCATGAAAATCTGTTTACACTGAATTTTCAAAATGTACATAGTAACCGAACCGAATTGTTTCAAAATAAAATTTAGTTGGTAGTGTATATATTTAAATCAACAAATTAAAAACATGTATTGTCAAATTAAAAACTTATACACACATTTTTAATAACATTATCATTTCTAGTTTAATACTGATACTACACTGTGTATTGGACTGAGAAGCCAAGAGTTACCAAATATTTGAATAAATGACTGATATTATTAGCAAATTATTGGAAACAAATACTGATGTAATTTAATTGTTAGAAAACTTTGATAATGTGTTAAAAATAAATATTTTTAAAGACATGAGAGCTGTAATCCGTAGCCAATTGATATTTATTCATATAATATGTACAAATTCTAATATTATAACTTGGCAAAAAAACTATGATACGGTCATAATTGGTATAATAGAAAAATAATTATGACAATACTATTAAAAATGTCAATGTATTTGTTGAATAATTTTATATGTAGGTATTTCTATATATTTTCGTCCGATTTTTGTTTGATTTGTGATATAAAATAAACAAAGATCCTATTAATAACAATCAATAAAAATAACAAGTATCTATACCTTTTCCGTCGTTGTATATCGGGTTGTCATTAATATCAAATGTAATCTTAGCGCCCTCATTAAAAACAGACACTTTTTTGCCAAGCTATACATCACAGAACACTAATATAGGTAAAATAAAGTAAAATTTCAGTAGTCATTGTGTAGTTGGTTTGCCATTTTCAAATTGTTAACGCTAGCGTGTATTCTAAGCTATGTACAGGCAGTTTAATATTTTATATTGGTAATAATTGTAGACTTGGACTGGGGTTTACGTCTTATTATATAGAACAAGGGAATTCCTTATATTCAATTTGATATACCACTTTATAAACAGTAGCTAATACAATTAAATAACAAGTTTCTGTAAAAACATATTGTAATAGTGTGTATTAAAATGGGCTACCACTTAATTGGCAATTACCCCTACAATCAGGGGTCAAATGTTTTAACTGGACTAATTTCTATAATATAACGAACACAGCTCATGTTCAACAGTACCAATCCCGCATGTCTAGATCTGCCTCATCAGTTTCCGTTTGTTTCTGTGTACGGATTGTTCATTGATATCGACAGCCAATTCCTATTTTTTTGTTAATGGGTTGAGAATAAAACCTATGATTTAAAAACTAAGGATAGGCCCACTGGTACATTTTGAGTTTCAAAGTAAATATTAAATTAACTTAATTTTATATATTTCGTCTAAATGGTGATAAAAAATATCTTCATATTTATTAAACTTTCTGTCATAATACAATTAATTAAAATCGTTGCTAGCGACGACTAATTTCAGTAAAGCTTACTAGAGGCACTGGACCGCGCGCACCACTTACGTCGGAACACTACGCGCTTTCCACCCTGTCCATATATTTATGCCAGAGTCTATGGCATAAACCAACACATCACCTAAATGCGAACTTTTTCTCAACAGAGAGTTTATCGATTTAGTCATAATTTATGCTTGCATCAATGTATTCCTATTTCATGTTTGGAATGCAGTGTGGCAGTCCTTTGTAAGAAATTTTACTGTTGAGATCAAAAAGGTAATCCTTGCGATCAAATCCAACGCAACTGGCTACGACAACATTAGCCGCCGGATGATAGTCGCAGTCCTTGACCATCTTCTTTCGCCAATCTCCCATATTGTTAATTTTTCTCTAAGCACTGGCGTTTTTCCGTCTCAGTGGAGAAAAGCCTTTGTTATTCCGCTTCCCAAAATCCCTAATCCCTCTCTCGTCAATCACTTCCGTCCCATCTCTATTCTCCCTTTCCTTTCCAAGGTGCTGGAGGCCTGTGCGCACAAGCAACTTTTTAAGCACGTCCACGTGAATAACTTGTTGTGCCCACTTCAGTCTGGCTTTAGGCCAGGTCACAGCACCGTCTCCGCGCTCCTCAAAGTGACTGGCGATATAAGGGCGGGCATGGAAACCGGCAAAGTCACCGTATTGGCCTTGGTGGATTTCTCTAATGCCTTCAACACCGTCAGTCACGACATCCTTTTAGCTATCCTTTCCCATCTTTTGATCTCTCCAGTGGAATTGGATTGGTTCTCATCCTATCTTCAGGGACGCCAGCAGTCGGTGCGTATAAACAACTCCGAGTCCAACTGGTGCAATATTGAGTCTGGTGTCCCTCAAGGCGGTATACTTTCTCCGTTGTTATTTTCTATCTTCATTAACCTCATAACCCTTAACCTTCAATGTGCGTATCATCTGTATGCTGATGACTTGCAGTTATACTATCAGGCTGGCGTCGACTGTGTACCCACTGCTGTGGATATGATTAACAGAGACCTTGAACATATCAAACGTTGGTCACATAGTTTCGGGCTATCTGTTAATCCGACAAAATGCCAGGCCACCATTATTGGCAGCCCGAGAATGATTAGCAGGCTGAATTTTTTAAACATCCCTCCGGCTACTTTTGATGGTTCTGTCATACCTTGGTGCCCTAGTGTCAAGGATCTCGGACTACACATAGACGCCACCCTGAGCTGGCGACCCCAGGTGACTTCCGTCAGTCAGAGAGTGATCGGTACTCTTCGTTCTCTGTATCGCCTGAAGAATTTCCTACCATTTAAAACCAAGGCTATGCTAGTGCAAACCTTAATCCTTCCGGTTATCGACTATGGTGATGTGTGCTATTTTGATCTGAATGCAGATTTACTCAACAAACTCGACCGTCTTCTAAATTACTGCATTCGATTTGTTTTTAATCTTCGCAAGTTTGACCATATCTCTTCCTACCGATCGCAGTTAAAATGGCTTCCCATCCGCCAACGCCGTTCGTTGCGTGCCCTCACTACCCTTTTCTCTATTCTTAAGTCTCCTTCCCCTCCTTCTTATCTGTCTCCTGACTTCATTTACCTCAGTGATACTCATTCAAGAAATCTGCGATCGTCTAGCAATCTCCTTCTAAAATGTCCTCCTCATAGTTCTGACTTCCTTCACTCTTCCTTTGCTATCCAATCCATTCTTCTCTGGAATGCACTCCCACTCGAAATCAGGTCGTGCACAACACGGCAGGCTTTCAAGATGAAGGTTCGGCAATTACTCCTCGCCGAAGTAGCAGATTCTCACCACTAATGTAGGTATTTATTTATTTAGTTGTTTATGTATATATTTTAAAGTATTGATATATATGTATATATAATTATATTGGTAAATATTAATAATTAAATTGATATATATTCGTATAAATATTATTATTTATATTTTATATATATTTTCTTTTCATTTATTTCCTTTTAAATTAATAAGCACCTGCTTCCGTCTCTCTGCACTACCTTAAGGTTGACTGGTAGAAAATGCCCTTAGGCATTAAGTCCGCCTGTACTATTAATTTGTACAAAGTGTTTAAATAAATAAATAAAAATAAATTTTAAATGTAAATATAATATGAGTTTAAATGCTCTGGTTACTACCATTTTTACCCACAGGTATACAGGCTTGAGGCTGGCAATGGTTTATATTAAAATCTACACCATAATATTTTGAATGCAATTTATTTGGTCATTACTTATTTATTTTTTTAACCTCGCTATGGCGCCTTGATAAGAATCAAGCGGCGCGCCATACGATGGATTTTATTCTGTGGTACGCCGTCATAACAATTAGACCCGACCAAATTTTCATACATCTTGTGAAATATAAATAAGTTTCCCTATTAATTCAGAAGTTTATAGTTGTTAAATAAGACACCTATAAAAATGTACCATGTTACAAATGTATTATGTATGAGCCATTTTTTTGATTTGGAAATGTAAATAAATACATTGTATATACTATAATAATAGTTTTATTTAAAAAAACAACAGTCTGTTTTTGTAATATAGACAGGTAGAGATAAAATGTCATGTTTTTTACATAATTATTATTTACTCAAATGTTTGATCAATATCATCATCATCATCAACTTATAGTAGAATAATCAAGAACATTACAATTAATTCTTACCAAATATGACACAATTGTTAATAGTATCCTATATGCTCCATATAATAAATTTTAACTGAATTGGTTTATACCATATACTATATATGTCTTAATATAGTGTTCATCAAACTAAACTTTGTGCTAGATCAACAATGTAGGCATTAAATAAATAAAGACATCTTTCTTTTTATTGCATATTTATTTATTGTTTTACCAACATTGAGTCCACCATATAGTCAATTTACTTTCTTACAGCCTCACAAAAATTTAATTTTAATAATATTTATATTACTCTACCACATTCAATAATACATACTAGTTCACTTCTATAATAGCTGCACAGTTACAATAGCCCTGTATGATTTTTGGCATCAATGTGTCTGTAGTTGTCTGTTAATCCAGTCAATGTCTTCATAGAAGCGTGGATCACTCACTCTTAAGGCAGCTCGCTTGTAGAAGAAATAGTACCATGGAGACACTGGAAAAAAAAAACATTGCAATATGATACATCATAACTAGCAAATTACTGATATTTTATTTTTATTTTATTTTATTTACAAGGGACAATAAACGGTTACATGCTAATAACAAACATAAAAAAAAATAACTATGCTTAATGCTGTGGACAGTCAACAAATAGGAAATAACTGATAAGAATAATTTATGTCCATGCAACAAGTTTTAAGTAATACTAACAGCATCTCTGTAATGTGAAAAGGAATATCAGCATTGGTGTGGACACCGCCTCTGGATCAGTCCACTTCTCCAGCAGCCAGAATGCATGCAGCGTGACACTCACGCCAACATAAGCGATACACACGGAGCATGCAGCTCGGAACTTGCGCACCAACACCTCCACCAAACCAGCCTGAAAATAATCATACAACTTTAATCAAACCAAGTCAAGAAACCTAAAGTTTAGAAACTTCACAATTAAATTCACCATAAATAAATGTATATGGTAAAGGAAACAACAATGCGGTGAATTATTTATGTTATTTACAAATATTATGTACTCACTTGAAATAAATAAGTTGAAAAAAATGTCATCAACATTGTTGTTATGGATAGCACAAGGAACAGGTCCTGAAATCTAAAAATTATATACTGTATTATAATTCATAAAGTATGAGCACTAATTATGTGAATGCTAGAACAATAATTATCCACTTACATAAATACAACAAGCAGCCCATCACGACTCTTTGGAAACAAACTCACACAATTGAAAATTAAATCACAAAGGATAAATGTCACCTGAAAAAATAAACAAAACGTATATCGAGGCGTGGACAGCTTCATTTTGTTACATGGTTAACAGACTTTAAACAACATTATATTTTGCACCACAAAATTGAAACGACCGCAACCCACAACACAGGTAGTGACGTCAATTGGAAAAGTCGATAGTATGACGTCAATCATAAGTTGATCTTACGTCAGCCAATGGTTTTTTTATTACGTCATACGTGCACTCTGTATTGAAGCAATTCACAAATATATTTATTTTATGTAGTATCCGTGTTATAATTACTATATATTTTTCTAAAATCAAATTATATTATCACTAATTATTTTTTTATTTAAATATGTGTTCATAAATGTGAAATTAATAATTTTCTTCGTAAAATGAACCGTTTCCGGGCAAATTTGTTTCATAGATTTTTTTTTATTCTCGCAAGTCGCACATGTTCTCCCATCGGTATGTAGGTATCTCGAGCGTTAGATATTTTTTGTCTCTTGTACACTTATACAAAATACATATAGTTTTACTCAATAAACTTACATGTTGATGAATATTAAGTGTTAAGTGTCAAAACATCAGATGTACTTTGCAGATGTGTGAATGAATTATGAATGTGAAGTTGTGAAACCAATATTGTGATTCGTATTTACTATTTCGTTATTTGTGTAGCATTTACATAACACAGCAGGATTGTTGAAAGTTACTCTTTTAAAAAGTGAATCGTGAAGATATTGTGGAAAGATGGGAGGTGATAGAGAGCGGAGTCGTCACCGCAGCCCGCACAAGCATCGCAGTAGGAGCAGGGACAGACACAGAAGTCGCGACTATGACAGACGAGAGCGTAGCAGGGATCGGCAGAGAGATCATAGCAGGGACCGAGAAAGGCCACCGCGGGACCGCGACCGCGGCAGGAGCTCCTACAAAGAGTACAACGGCGGTGGACTCGGCGGCGGTAAATACAATGCTAACTTTTGTGGTTAAAGATGTTAATTCTAGTTACCCTGCTGCTTTGTTAGATTTCAGAAAACATATCTTGTATTTAATAATGCTATCTTTTTTAGTGACTGAATGCTAATTCTGTATTTTAACAGCAACTAAAGAATATGTTATAAAACTTGATTCCTGTCACACATAGCACTCAAGTTCATCAAGAACGGTTATAATTGTTTTATCGTATAAAATATAGATTTAATACCTAAGTATGGTTTTAACACTTTATCAGGGTTAGGAAGTGGTGCACCATCTAGAAGTAGATATAAACCGCAAGAAGAGGAGTTCTTAGATGCCAGAAGAGAAGAGCGAGAGAGAATAGGGATGATTGGTGTGTCATCGGCATGGGGCAAGTCTCCTGTGAGGCCAGAGTGAGTCTTTTTGTTAATGTTTTTCTTGTAAATACTGAAAGATGTTTTGTTAAAGTGGTTGCTATTATCACGTCTCATTCAGTGAGTGAGATTGTCAGATACTCTTTTCATCTTTATATCCCTTTTGATCCTGCTCCCCTACCGAATGGGCTGGCAACACTTCCATGATCCAAGCATTGTGGATGTTCATGGAATGCAGAGATCACTTACCATCTATTTTATGATCCGAAATAAAGTTTGAAAGTTCCAACATAGAACTTAGGACTGTATAAATGCTTACTACTCTACAAAATGTTGAAATCCTCTATTGTTTGTCACAACCATAAACTAAGTTTGGAGTGAATGATAAGTATCATAGAGAATAGTATTGATTTTAAGAAGTGGAAAACTTATAGCTTACTTCAGATATTGAACATTCAAACTTTGTTTCTGATTGTAGAGTAACTCCCCAGACGACCCTACTTCCTTGCATGCTATGTTATAAAAATAATATAGTAGGGTTTTTAAAATCTACTTCACAGTAAGGACATAGATCGTTAAGGGTACTTAATTTGTCCCACAACAATATGACAAACCTCTCGCTTTAGAAAACTATAGTAGTAGCAGAAACAATTTTCCTTATTTTGTAGCATAAACACTGTTTTATGCAAATTAGAATAGATTAATATCTTCTAACAATTTAATTAATTGAATATGTTTTAATAGTGAATTAAACATTATAGTTCAGAAGAAGAAGCAGTTGAGCCAGAGAAATCGAATAACGGCAAAGAAAAGAAAAAGAGCAAAAAATCAAAAGATAAAGATGACACAAAGCAAAAGCTTAAAAAGCTAAAGAAAAAACTTAAGAAGGTGAAAAAGGCTCGCAAAAAGGCCAAGAAAAAAGCCAAGAGTTCTAGCAGCGACTCCAGCAGCTCTAGTGAAGAAGAGATATGGGTAGAGAAAGGAAGTAAGTACATTATGGAATACTAATTTTATATTTTTTGAGTCCTCAGTTTTTATTTTATCTATGCAAAAGTATCAAAAATATCTTTGCTAATAAAATATGTATTTTGAATGTATATAATAATTTAATTTAATGCAACTGTTTGCTTTCATTTGCAGAAGAACATGAAATTGAAGTTTCCAAATCTAAATCATCAAAATCCAAAAACGATGATGATGAAATGGCTTCAGAAGCCATTGGCCCATTACCACGAGTAGGCCCAGCACTGGGACATAAAGACTTCGGCCGTGCCCTGCTACCCGGTGAGGGAGCTGCTATGGCTGCCTATGTGGCTGAAGGAAAAAGAATTCCCAGAAGAGGTGAAATTGGTCTCACTTCAGATGAAATCGCAGCATACGAATCTGTTGGCTATGTTATGAGTGGAAGCAGGTATGGTTTTGTACACTTTACATTCATATAAAATATGAATTATTATATAATGTAAGGTACAAGTAATTTATCGGGGATTGCTGTGTCTGGTATTGCCGTCTAGGATCTCACAGTTCACAATCTAATATGTACGTTTAACAGACTAATGAGGCGTATTTTGAACATTTTTTCCAATATTTAATTTAATTTGCAGGCATCGTCGCATGGAAGCCGTGCGTATACGTAAAGAGAACCAGATCTACAGCGCGGACGAAAAGCGTGCTCTCGCGGCATTCAGCAAGGAGGAGCGAGCTAAGCGCGAGAACGCCATCCTCTCGCAGTTCCGAGACGTGCTGCAAGCGCGCACACAGAGGCGAGACACTTAAACACCGGACTGTACATATCATGTGGAACTTCAACACTTCAACTGTTGCTGTTGATGTGCCTAATGCGGAAGCACGAGGGAATTTGGGTTCGATAATATAATAGAATAAAGTGGAGAAGACAAGGAAAAATGCGCTTATTTATGTATGGACTTAATATGTGTCTTACATAGGACATAGACATAGGCCCGGTCATAGACTCGGTCCCAAATTATGTGAAGATGTTACGAGATGAAATACACCAATGTGATTTGATGAATGGATAGATTCGACTATACTACTGACTACTGAGTGTCTGACTTCAACATTGTAGCCAGTTCACATGTGTATAAACAATGAATATTTTGTGAAATACCTACAATGGAGCACTTGACTTTTTTGGTTAGAAATCCTGTATTTACTATTGAATATGGCTGCTGGTAAATCTAAAGGGATGGACATGAGCTATTGAATTAAGAGGCGTCGTGAAGGCTGTTTAAAGGTATGTCAATGCAAAATAACTAAGAGTACATAAATAAAAAGTCAGATGATTGTAATTTTTTTAATTTATAACAATGTAATCACATCAGTTGCTCCATTATATTATTTACAATCTATATTACATTTTTATTATTTTTTGTAAACAGAGAACCAGTGACAAACTTATATATTGAGTTGTCTTTTTGATTTTTAATTTTTAAAAATCACCACAGTATAAAAATAAAAAATATCTTCGCCAAATCCATAAACACGCACTCATTCACTGAGGAACACTCGAGACACGTCAATCGGTTCATTACACTCGGTCTGTTTTCACTTAATACACATTAAGACTTTGTCCATATGGGGCGAATTATCTCCGACGATTAGTGTCGGGTACGCCCCTGTTTCTGTGGGTGGTGTACAGTAGACATATTCGCGTCGCGTGTGTTGTACGCGGTGCGTCAGCGCGGCTGCGTGGCGGCGCGCAGGTCGGCGAGCGCCTGGCGCGCGGCGCGCAGCTCGGCCAGCGAGCGCGTGAGCAGCGCGCGCAGCGCCGGCGCCCCGCAGCGCGACACGAACTCCGCGCTCAGCGCGCACACGTCGCGCACGCCGCACACGCTCGCCACGCTCGCCACGTTCGCCGCACTCGCCGCCACCGCTGACTCACCGGACGAGCCGCTGCTGCTCTTCACCTACCAATATGAGACAGTTTTCGTGCAAAAGTTTTTAAAATGTACCAAAAATCACTATAAGAGACCAGTTTTACTATTCGGCACGATTGAAGACGCCATAGATCAGGCTATTTGAAAAAGATCAGAGAGCCGAATAAATTAATGATTGAAGTGGATATGAGTAGTGAGTACCGACCGTGATAGTGTCGGCGGCTTGGTCGGGCACGAGCGTGGTGGTGGCGTTGGCGAGCAGCTTGTTGAAGTTGGCCTTGTTCATGATGATCTTGACGGCCGGCCGGCCCGTCTTCGACTTGGCCTTCATGGGGATCGTTTTCACCGGCGATATTATCTTAGTATCCGTAGGCAGCTGCACGAATTTCACCTGCTGTTGGCAATAATATCATTTTATACACGATAATCTTATACAGCTTTAACTGGACCGTTTTAAAAAATATACACAGGTATTACCTGTCTGATATCGTTTTTATAATGGAATGTAACACAAATAATAATTTGTAATCACAGTGAATGTTCGTCTTCATGGGTACGCTTTACGTTGGTGGTTTTACAAAAGTGGTAAGCGGTGACCTGCAAGTCCTGCGGGTTGATGATCTTCTTGACGGGCAGCTTGTTGTTGAGTGTGAACACCTTGACGCCGGGCTTGGGCGGCGACTTGACGGGCGTGGCCGTGAGCACCACGCCCTTCTGCGCTGCCGACACGCTCGGCGCGCTCGACACGCTCGCACTCGCCTTGCTCAGCGGCGGCAGCTCGTCGCTCTCCTTCAGCATCAACTTGCCTGCGTCTGCGTCGTCAACAAATAATATATAAACCTTTTAGTGATCGAATCTATCGATTCAGATATTCCTACGATAATATCGATAAAGTTTATTATAGTGACGTCAAAAACAATAACAAATGTCATACACAAAATCCTTATAAAAATACAATGCGTTACTAAAAACTTATTGGGGACAATCAACTGTAACATTCGATCACCAAAGTTGTAAACAGCTGAGTGATGTGACGGGTCAGTTAAACTGTTCTGACGTACAATAGCGTTTCTTGCAACGGATTGGTCAACGGGTCCAAATCGGTGATACCCTCGGAGTACCTTAAACCGACGAGAATGCAGTAAGAGGTTGATGAAAATGGATGAAGCGAAAGTAATATGTCAGAATCGAGCAAAGTGGCGGTATATAGTCTCTGCCTACCCCTATGGGATACAGGCGTGACTATTACGTATGTATGCAAGGGTTGTGGTGTGGTGTAGTATGCAGTACAGTAGTGCGGTACCGGAGAGCACGACGGTGCGTCCGCTCTGTATGGCGTTGAGCACGGTGCTGGAGTGGTCGGCGGGCAGCAGCGTGATGCCGTGCGCGCGCAGCAACTGCGCCGCCGCGCCCTCGCACTCCGCGCGCCCCGCCCGCCCCTACACACACATCATTCATGTCACTACTACATACATTACATCTTATTACAAGTGACATGTTTTTTAAAATCAAGCTTTTATGACTCGTACCCGTGTGTTAGCTTGCTTGCTTGCTTTATCTATCTTGATCTTCGATCAAATATACACTAAATACAACATGAGCGCTTAGAAAATGGCACCAAAAAAGAGTGCTTTAAGCACTCTTTCGCCTTCAGTCACGCACCGACCGTTGCTTCCAAAACGTCGCAAAACTTTAGACAATGTTATGTGAAAAGCTACCTTCAGCTCCAGAAATAAGGTGGAATTTGTGTTAATATATTTGGAATATGTGATCTTTTTGTTTACTTTTTTTAATGTCATGCATCGGTGCCACTTTTTAACAGAACTTTTACAGGGAACTATGTATCTAGTGTATATTTGATCGAAGATCTTGATTTTCATTCTCATATATGTCGCAATGTTAAGGCTAGAGGATCTTATGACCACTAACCGTACGAAATGTGACAATAAACCCGAAAGTCTAGCCCATTTAACATATTGCGATAGTTCCATCCCGGTGGAAACGACCAACTCTTGTAGTGCCTAGTATTTATAAAATATTGCTTTAACTAACCTCCATAACTGGTTCCGTCTTTATTGATGTCAGTCGCTCTTGTTGTTGAGACTTATTTATTTTTATATTCGATTCATCTGCTACTTCTAGAACAGAATAATATTTTAGTTAGTAGTATATGGTATACACCAAAAATAAGTTTGTACCGTTCAAGGTTTTACAGACAAAATTATAAGGCAAACGGCTGGTCATTTATCGTTTAAAATTAAGTTTAAACTCATGGAAAAAATTACGGAATATGTTGTAGTAATTTACTTTGTACTGATTCGAAGGTTCGCAGTTGCGCTTCAGTCGTATTTGTGTCGGGCATCTGATCTGAAAATGAAAGAATTAATAGTTACGTAGGCTATTTTAAATTGCAAAACGCATCAGTGAGTGAGACGATTACGAACGAAGAGTAGGGAACATGGGATGAGCAAGAAACGAGAACGTGACTGAATGATAATAATAAAGCTGATAAGACTAAGAATGTTGATTAAGAATGTTGAGAAATGAATAAGTGAGCGAGCTACAGAATTAAGGATTGGGATGTGTGTGAAGGATGGAATGTAATTGTGTACAGTTTAGCTCACCTGCTACGAGTGCCCGCACGGAGCGCTGCGCCTCGCGAGCACGCGCGGCTTCGTCGAGCGCGCGCGCCACGTGGTGGTGTCCGGCGCGGGCGGCGAGCGCGCGCGCCGTGTGGCCGAACTTGTCGGTGAGCGTCAGGTCGGCGCCGCGCCGCGCCAGCGCGCTCGCCGCGCCCGCGTGCCCGCGCGCCGCCGCCCACTGCAGCGGCGTCATGCGCAGCATGTCCCTGCACCACACCACACGCACATCACGCTCCACTACACATGCAAACTGCACCTACTTTTTTATTGCAATGAATGACGAGACGAGCATGCCATTCGCCTGATGCGACACTACACTACGCTAGACAGTAGCAAAACCAAACAATACGATGCAATGCAAAATACATTGCAATGCTTGGCATTCCACTGCAGTAGCCATCCTGAGATATAAGATGTTACGTCTCAATATGTCGAGTAGTTACTCTGGCTACAATGGCCTTTAGATCGGAATACAACAGTGCAATAATACTTCTGTTTGACGAGAGAAATAGACATTACGATGGCACCTACCCAGATGGCGTCTCACATGAGAACCCTACCATATAATTACGTTAAGACAGACTGGAGGAAATTAAATAATCCTGTAAAGAAAACACTTGGCATGTTCGCTTCATATCATTTAAGCCATGAAGTTTAGTGTGAATTTTAACCTGCAGTCGATAGCGGCGCCGTAGTCGAGCAGTAGTTCGACGACGGCGGTGTGTCCCGCGTAGGCGGCGAGGTGCAGCGGCGTGCGCTCGACCTTGGTGCGCGCGTCCCGCGACACCGCCGCGCGCACCAGCACCGCGCACGTCTCCGCGTGCCCCGCGCCTGCCGCCAGGTGCAGCGCAGACGTGCCCAACTGCACCGCACAACACATCACTCATCACATGTGCAACCCGGACACTTGCCATTGCTCCTAACAAATCAACGAATGCAAGCTCTCCTCTATGGCAGGCTCTATGGCAAGTGTCAGTGCTGGTAGCTAACATGGTTCAAATTCAATTATTCAGTTATGAAAGCATAGATGATACTACACAATAAGTGGGTGTACAGCTATTGAGTATCTTTAAATAAATTATTTTAAACAAAGGAACATGTACTTAAATATTACGTGTAAGATCATTAACAACCAAAATGTCGCCTGACGACAGATGATTAGATGGTAATACTGCTTGGTGCTTACCCAGTCTGTAGTGAAAGGTGCTCCTTTCGCCATGAGATCGAGCACGGCGCGAGTGTCGCCGGCGCGCGCCGCCACCAGCAGCCGGCGGCCCAACTCGGCGCCGCCCCCCGCGCCGCCGCCCCGCACTCCCGCGCCCGATACGCTCACCCCCGCACATGTGCTCACCGGCGACTCCGCCTGCACACACACCACCCCTCCACACTCGACATACTAACTCCATGTCAGTGAACACTGGGTTCGACATGGATATTGCAAATAAAAACTGGTCACTACACCCACGAATCAATAAATCCTTATTAGGTATGCTTAAATCATATAGGACAAGTTCATACATACATACATAAACTCAAGCCTTTTTCCCATAAGGGGTAGGCAGAGGTGCAACCCAGTCCCATGATGTGATGGGGGAAAAGTACATATTCCACAAAATTCCTTGGTATGTTGAGATGCTTGTAATGCACATAGGTAGGTATCTAAGTTTTATAAATCCTTTGGGGTAACCAGTGATCACCCACCTTTTTTAATAAATAACCAAGCTTATTTCCGGGACCCATGTAATAAAAAATATCCTATGAGTTATAAACAATTAAATTCAAATAAAAGTAACAATAATATTAATTTATGTAGGCATTGGGTTTAAAGTTTTGTTTTTACATCTAGCATGGTATCATGTGTATGCTGTACTGGACGGTGAACCTATTCCCATTTACATAGAGTTATATACTCTCTCTTCAAATGCATTATTTTGAAGAAGTTTTATAATGGTACCAAATATTATAACACATACTAAACAACTTACAGATATAATCTGCGGACCACTTATATGCACTACCACATCATCTGTGCATAAGTCACTTGTCATGGTGATTCATCTGAAATATAAGAATTTATTCAATTAATTATCTATTTAGTAAAACTATAATAATTCTCAAATCTTTATAATACGACAAAATAATATAAGTAGATATAAAATAAACACATTCTGAGGTTTGGATCAGCATACTGACTTAAAGTAAAATCATTTAAATTTTTATTGAAAGCAAATTTTTGTCAGCTTAGGTCTCAATATGACTTATACATATTTGTAACAAGTACTGCTAAATTAGTATTAGTATTAAATTAAATAGTGATGTAATCTTATTTTATATATATTTCTTTTAATAATAATCTTTTTGGTTCATATAGTATAGGTAAGGATAAAAGACTAACTGAAATAAACATTTAATACATTTTTTTAACAAGATACTGAGGTAATAATGAATAAAGGTAAACAAATATATTTGATTGTGTGCAGTATTTATATACTAGTGTCATTGATTTAAACAAAATTTGAATGTTTTCGTATTTTTAATGTTCCTATATAAAATAGGAGATGTCTATGAATCAAACAGTGCTATAAATTATTAGCATGTAGATATTCGTGTTATCGTTGTAGGGAAGAGTGGCGGCGACCTCGGGTCCTCACTTATCGAGGGCATTCAACAACATTCCACAGTGGATACTCAAACATTCATTTCGCGCTTCTGCGCCAATAATATCGATCGAAAATAACAGGATAAGGATGTCAAATACATAGAACCATGCTTTTCGACCGCCATAATACACACTTCCTTTTCCTGTCTCGACGGAAGTGATAAATTAGTGTGTTCACTTTTAGCAATAACACTTCACAATACTTTACACTTACCGAAATATACCTCTGACTACTCGTAAGATATCCTGCAATTATCGTTCCATATTGAATTTCCAACTAAATGTGTAAACGTCAACAGATTTCCATACTTTTTTGTGAAAGGTTGTAACATTTATCTACCGCGAAAATAAATGTCAAAGTCAAACATCACAACATAATCTGTGAATGTTTAGTAATTTCATAGTGTCAACAATAACTTAATTTAATCGTACATAAGAGATAAATGAAATGCTTCTAATTGTTATTTATTTACTTTTTCGTTTAAATTTGTTTTTATTTTTGAGGTTATGAAATAAGTTTTTCCCTGAATGTTGGTAACAAGTGACAACGATTTCTGAACCATAGATAACGCTTGTCCCATTAGTCTTTTGGGCTGCACGTAGCAGAACTGTCGGTAAAATAGTAAGAATGTCATGCCTTGGAATTCATTTAAAGATCGGTGCGTTTTCGTTTTCTATATTACAGGTACAATTATGGTCGTACAACCATGGGTACAACGTAGGTACTCGAGTTTTGATATAGTCATCAAATTTAATGTGCCGATTAAAGATAATCCTATTCTGGAATCTTTATATAAATGTTAGTTTATAACTAGGTATAGATAAATGTGAGAAAAAATATTACTTAATATTTATAAGATAAAGAGGGTCTATTATCATAGTAATAAATATTGAATTATATTCAACTTTATTAAAACGACGATAACTCCATAAATCTACTTTAATAAAATTATCGGAAATTAAAACGAAAACAAGTACCCACATTTAATTATCTTACTTGTATAAAAAGGCTAACACATGTACGTATTGTGTGAGTACATGTAGAGCTAACTATATTGTGTTGCGACGCACTCCTGCGGTTTTCGCAATTCGTGCCCAGGTGATTTGGTATCGGACTCGACATTCCTAGAGAGTAGCGAGTTTACCAATAGTAGCGGATGTGGTCGACACACATGCGGCACCGGCGCTCTATGTAGCAGCTCCACCGCAACATCTCATATCTCCGTGGCCTCAATCCTGTGGACACGAGATGGCGCTCAAAACCACATTTTAATAACACATTGTTCATTTATGTTGTTTTGACTGGGTAGGCGAAACTAACCAGCAACCAAATAATATGTATTAAACATTTTAAACCTTTTGTTCTTAACGGCAAATTTTAGTAGATTATTTTATTATTATTTTTTTGCTTTTGTTACTTGTAATTATAAAATATAGTGATATTTATACTTTTTAATACATAAATCTGAAGAGTTTGTTTTTTTTTGTGCCCGCTAATCTTAGGAACTACTGGATCGAAATGAAAAAATATTTTTGTGTTGGATAGGTAATTTTATCGAGGAATGCTATAGTTTACATAAATATGACATGACGCTATACCTAAGAGGAGCGGAGCAGTATTGAAAAATTAAAAAAAAAAAGGAAAATTCTATTCCTTTTGTGAGCTTCCGTTGCGTGTGCTATGTGAATGATTGAAGGTACGATACAGTAATGTATAACGGGATTGTTCCTCTTAAAAAGGTCCAATGGGACAAGATGGGATGTAACCGGAGAGAATGAGAAGTTTTATTATAAACCAGTTACACACTGCACGAAATAATGTATCTGATGTAGACTGGAGTCAAAAATTATGTTACGATGGTATGGTCATGTAGAGAGGATGGACGAAAGGAGAATAACAAAGCAAATAATATATGTACAATGCAAGTGTGGATGGAAGAGTCGGTAGGAGTCGACCTCACGGAACATTAACCATCCGAATCGGTGGTACCCTCAACAAGAATCAGGTCAAAAAGTAGCCTGAACCGACGCGAATGCATAAAGAGGTTGATGAAAGTGGATGAAGCCAAAGTAATATGTCAGGATCGAGCAAAGTCGCCAATTTATAGACCACCGTCTATAGTCTCTGTCTACCCCTATGGGATACGGGCGTGATGAATATGTTTGTATGTATTTTTATTATAGGTATCTATTAGTTGTTTTTGAGTGCGAAAATCAAACTCTTTATCTTTCTTCTTAGGTACTATCACTTTCACTTGTAGCAAATAAATAGTCGGCAGGTACAATGAATATAAAAGCACTTCGCATTTGTTTAACAACACAAAACGAATGTAAATGGCGGAGAATCATAACACGGGCGTGACAATAGGGCGGAATAAAACACCACATTTACACCAGGAATTTTTATATTATCGGGGTAACAGGGTTTTGTGAAAGCGGCGCGCAGCGCGCGGCGGGCTCGGAGCTGTGCGAATGTGTAATGATTTCATGTCGCGCCAGTCTAAAACAATATGTCTACCATTTCAATACTAATTTTTCAACTCTATCCAGGTGCGGGTTATAGTGAGTATACATTTTTCAGCGGCAACCGTGAGCGCCGCGCCCCCGCCTGTACCCCGCCTGCGCTGCCGCCAAGTGCCGAATCATTTTTCGAAAAAATAAAGTAAGAAGTAAGAAAAAATAAAGTGCTATCTAGGATTATCCGGATTCGCATTTAAATGGATCATCTATGCGGACTTACACTACTGACAAATGAATGTCTACGCAACTCAAATAATAAGTTGTACAAGTCTGTACCTAGTGTGGATGTACATGCAGATACGCT
This sequence comes from Hyles lineata, assembly GCA_030180105.1. Classification (NCBI taxonomy): domain Eukaryota; kingdom Metazoa; phylum Arthropoda; class Insecta; order Lepidoptera; family Sphingidae; genus Hyles; species Hyles lineata. The sequence continues at coordinate 3,071,075 of JARJEE010000039.1, forward strand.
CTACTCTTTCAGAAGAGCAATTTCTTGAACAAATGTAACCCTGGTGGATATTTAGAATATATAATTTAGGCCTCATTTTCTTTTTCTTTTTTTTTAATTTTTTATGTCTACTATGTTTGTGAATGAGCGTTATGTTGTATTGACCTTAAATTAGTAATTGTTTTGTTTTTGTACTTTATTACTTGTTTTCAAATTTTAGTTTTATTTAGTAGTAATTAGGTACAGTGTTGATTTGTTAAATTTTATAAATGTTGTGTACGTCTTTAATTGGCATTCATATCAGTTATTTTATTTGCTTTGCCTTATATATCTGTAATGCTATTGATGTGTTTGCTGTTGATGTACCTATTTTAAATAAAATAAAATAAAATAAAAACTGAATGGGTTGTTGTATTCCAATACTTTCAACATTTAAGAGTTCGAACCGTTGCTTTATAATTTTTTTGCCTACTATATTTATTATAATAGGTTTAAACTTATTAATTTGTATGCTTTTGCCCGACAAAGTAGCTACCACCTACTTGCTAATGGGGACAGTGCAGGTCAGATAGTTTCCAAAAGCTCAGAATCATCAAAAAAGGGAGATTACCATTTTTCTCCAGTACAATCTACACAATTGTGATAAACAATCACGTAAGTTCAACATCAGATAAATTATGCTAAACATTGCAAGACAGGAAAAGAGAGGGCGTCTGTGGAACTAATATCTTAAGTCCGTTTTCTGTAAGACGGTCGTACCGCAACGGTCTTACGGTCTCTTCTCAAATTGAGGCTCTACCAATTATAAAATTTTGTGAATGCTCATAGACACCGTTGACTTCATTTTTTAATATAAGGATTGTTCTCTCCACGTGTCTATGAAAAAAGAAGATCAAAAGATCAGTTATTAATGAGTTTATACGTAAACGAAGACAATTCATAAAAAAGTAAATGGTAATAAATTCAGATGCCGCTGTTAAACGAAGGCTGTAATAAAGTGTATTATACGGTTTGAGAATATTTAAAAGATAAAGTCCGGGAGTGAGTTGCTGTAAGTAAATTATAGCTTTATTGTATTAAGTTTTATGACAATAAGCAATTTGTGCCGTATTGTTTCTGTTATAAAAGATCTACGGCTGCCTTTTGATGCTTTTCTTACATCGCATCGTAGGACATTTTCAAAGCATTGGTTATGCTTTCAATTAAAATAATAAATGTACCTCTTTGTGTATTTTTGATTATAACATAGGTCTGGCAATCGCGCATACTGGTATCCTCCCTCCTGATGGTAAATTATTGCTACCGCCCATGAGTATCCGTAACGCTAACGTAACGAACAGAAATGTGAACAAAAAATTATGAAGTAATTGAAAAATAAACTCATTCACAAAATATTAAAAATGAACCAAACAAATTAAATTTATACAATAGTAACGTTTATATAAAATATGCTAAATATCTATAAAATAAAAAAATATATATATATTTAATTTTGTAATACTTATAGACTATAATGCAATGTCACGGGTGAGCGTTTGAGCTATTATTCAGGGAGAGTCATTATGCCGCGACGCGGGAACACATGTATAGCTGCTTAACACATTCATGGCGGTATTCTCCGTCCCAGGGCTGATTACAAAGGCTCAAGTGTCCATCCACTCCGCGCCCTGAATACTAAAGTGCGTCCTTCGATTTTTGGAAATCGCTTACGACGTCGAGAATGATCTCTACCTAGCTCCTTATTACTGTTGGCACTTCGGTTAAGCCTGCGTTATGAATAGGCGTTTAGTAAAATTGTTTGCGATCGGTAATTTTGCGGAGAGAGCTTGTGCGCTGTTTTTTTTACAGCCATTTGGCTGCCTGCTGCGTATTTTTAGGTACACTTAACAGATTGTGATGTTACAATTTGAAGCGGAAGTAACTGACGATTCATAAGATCATATAAAATATTGAAACTGTTAAGAGTATGTTTATTTAATGTTTGAAATGGAGTTCAGCGATAGAAGAAGCGAGATAACAGTAGGCGTCGTTTATGGAAGCAGTATTTTTTGTTGAGAGGATGTTTCCAGGTCGTATATAATCGTAATGCTGGCGAACGTTTCGTTTGTCGTGGCCATTATGATATATACAGGATTTACATAAATAGGTTTTATCGTGCGCGGCTGCAGCGGGCCCACCGTCTCGAGCGCCCGACCTAATCCACTTTGCATTCGTAATCGTTACATATGGCCACATACGTCTTAGAAGCGGTCCTCACACACAATATTTTCTCCGGCGGCTTTATTTTATATTTACAATGCGACGTCACAATTTGGGAGCATTATCACATTCATGAGATCGAATTCGTGTACCATTTACAACACATTTCGTTTTATCCGTATTCAGTACCTATTTTATTACGTTCTGTGTTTTGTTTAGTTATGGACACAGCTGATTCAGTGATGCTATTTGTTTTTTACTGTGAGCTGACTTTCTCTGGCTGAAAATATATACAGATAGTCAGATACATAATACCACTACCTGCTTGGCTCTATTACCCTACTACGTGAACAAGGAAATGTGTATGTTTAATAAAAGCTACCCAATTTGCGACAGGTCCATAACAATTTGGGTTCGCAACATAACCGCGTACCTTTCAAATGAGTAATTCTCGAGTCGAAGGTCCTGAGTGTCGCACGGAGCAGGGCGTGCCGGGTCACGACGTAATGAAGCTGTGAACAAACACGGTTCGCACGCGGCTCCGCCCGCGCCGCTATTTGCGCCCATTCATTTGAAATGTTCAACGCACAAAGAGAGCGGTTGCGCCCGCTTTGTTTCCAGGCAAATAATTACCCACCCAGATATTAATTAGAAACTTGATCAAACGTGATGTGCAATTAACATAATTTAATCGTGTTTGCCTACACAGAACATACCGCATGCATGTGTGGGCGGTGGATATACTGATATACAGCAAACCGACTTGTTCGCAATTTAATCTATTCATGAATAGACACACTTAAATAGTCAATAGAGACTTGTTTCCTGTAACAAAAGTGAGAGGTAATTAAAGAAATAGATTAATCAGCGCCATGCGTGAACAAGAATTAAGATGAACTTGAACAATCAAATGTTAATTGGATTTGTACAAGGGAGGAAGTGTAGTTTTGGCAGAACGAGGGCGGGGCGGTCGGATGATTGCCTAATGGCTTGTAGCCCGGCGCGACTTACGGCTGAAGTAAATTAAAGTGAGAAAGTTTCCAGCGGCGCGCATTGTCACCACTCACCGGCGACTCCGTTAAAAACGTTACATCATAACTTTCAATACATTTTCACGCCACTAAACACCGTGTTATCCATCAGTCACGCTGAAGAAATTACAACGGTTGTTCAACTTATACTTCATTTATATTTAGTTTTAAAATATATTATTGATTTTATAATTGTCCTTTTGTATTCCTTTTTATAATGTTAAGTTATTTTGCTTAATTTCATGTGCATCTCATCAATACTTTCATGATTTTGCCAAAATTAACGAATAAATGAAGGTAACTTTATATGGATACGAATGCAAGCGCAGCATTAATTACAATTCGCGAATATGTTGGAATTGAAGTCTCCGGAATACTCTAGTATAATGAATGTTGTGTAAATAGGCGAGGGATCCTCGCACATCCTGGTTCGCATGTAGGTCACGGTGAACGCTGCCACGCCGCTCACCACTCGCCACATATTGCTGCGACACCTACACACCAAACTTATTCCTCTTTGTTATTTATAACCCTTATTATAATTTATCTTTTGAGATACAGTGCAATATAGGGATGCTTCTTTTCTAAAGGTACGTATCGATTCTACGAAGAAGTGGAGAAATAAAACACGAAAGCAGTTTTGCTCTGTTACTACTATTGTATTGTTTTTGTTTCCGTAAAAGAATACAGTAATATTGCGTGAAGTTAGTTGAATGAAATCTGTATACTTTCTTTTCGCAGTGTTGGCTGTGTTCACCAGGTTAAAATTTTATTTCACCGCAGCGCGGGAGATCTGCATTAGAATATGGCTAATTGAATAGTTTTACGACCACCGGGTATATGATACGGAAAATACAGATGCCAGAAAGGTATTTTTTTTTATTTGGATGATGTTAGATAGCGCGTGGTGGTAGCGCACCGCACACGGCACGTGTGACGTGAACTGCGGCGTCGCGTGTGCGGCTGCAGAGCGACCCCTCACATGTAAACTAATGCTAAAGAATATTTAAATCTAAGCCGCGGCGTGTATATCTGGGTTAAGATCTGGGTACGTATAGTTGTAGATAGTGGCGAGGTACGGCGCGTTCGTGCCGTCACGTAACCGTTTCGACTACTGCGGACGTGATACCCGCCACTTCAGCACTAATTCCCGGCCCCTTCACAATGGCTACTAACAATTCCACGTTCATTGCAGTAGAAGTATAGCGCAGTAAGCTTCCGCTCCGAGTTGCGATGGCAATGTATAGACTATGGGGAGGGATTGTCGACACAATGCGGAGTTCGCGTCGGCGGCCGGGGCGCGGCAAGTTATTTGTCTAGATCGTATGGAATGCAGCCACGGACGGTCACCAGTCTTTGGGGCTGCCAGCTCCTGTGCGATCGCATTCACTATTGGAATGAATTCCCGGTATTTTTTTGTAAGGTGCATTATTAATTAAACTTTTTAATAGATATTTACAAAATGCATTTTATAGTGCCTACTTAGTTGCAAAGAAATATGAAGCCGAGTGGTCGTCATTAAGGCTACATGAAGTTGGCTTAATGAAGAGAGTTTGCGATTTGAATGTTGTTTTCTTTGCGGCTGTGTCCTGGAAATTAAAAGTATTTTCTCTTTACGCAAGTGAAACCTCTCAATGGCGCTTTGTGTAACGAGGAGCGTTCTTTCTCATTAATCTTTATACTGCAGCTGCGTTGTGCACAAAGACTCCTTTCAGCGAGGATTTTCTTATTATACTCAACACAATCTGTAGCGATCTCTGAATAAAATGAGTCCATGTTGATAATTTACGTATACTGTCTTTCTATTTGTCTAACTTTAGCATACGCTTACACGCAATAACATATTTATTAAGGTTACTTTTCAACTTTAGAGGAAAACAAATGTTATATTCCATAAATTTATATAAATGGATTCATGTAACAAAACGAGTATTATATAGGTCTTTTCCCGTGGACCAATTAACGAGACGGGTATTGGTGAAGATTACTAAAGGGAAACTTTCTTTCTTCATCTAATAAAGCATTTGTATGTAAAAATAATAAGAATTTAATATAAATAGTACTATTCAAGTATTTTGTACCTATATAGAGATTCAATACTGCCTAACTTGTCTTGATTTGTCAGAAGAGCTTAATATATAATTGCCTGTATTATCAATAAACGAATTTCATTCCATTCAGGGTACATCCAGACTGCGGGCGAAAATAAGCCCGAATGTTGAACCTTTGGGTAAACTTTCTTTTGGGAGTCGGTGATTTAGTTAGGTGTACTTTTGGTTCGACAAACGTGATACCCAGTCTTGGAAATTTTTAGAAAACTGCTGACGTTAACCAGCGGCCTGTGATAAAAAATTAAGCCAAATCGTTTGGCGTAGGTCATTATAAAACCTAAATCGATCCTATGAAGTGGAATAAAAGCCAGATACAAGAAGTTGCCCTGTTAACAAATGTGTGGTTCTAGAAACTTATTATGCTATGTCAGAATATTGGCAAGTAATGCATATACGATTATAATCAGTGGGTACGCGTTTTCACTCATACTTGTTATAAAATAAATAAACCATATTTTACTTTAGTTACATAAAAGATGCCTTGTACATTTCGGTATAAAGCTTTCACAATTGTACTGATGAATGTGTATGAATTACGGTAAAAGTCGTGAAAGATTTTTGTATACCCAAAGTGTAAGTGATTGAGGTTTTAAGTGCAATCTTAGCAAGAGTATGGCAATATAATTTATAACAGTTGGTTGAAAGAGTGTTGAGTGCAGATAATTGTGTGGTTGAGTGTGGTATCCCAGCAAGTGTGAGACAAGTAGGGCAGTACGTAGGTGTAGAGAGCGGGCACTCGGCACTCGGCGCGCCGCTCTCCCGCCGCCAGCGCCGCCCCACAGCACCACACCACACCTGCATTGTCTCCATTCACACATCGCTAATTATTTACTAATGCTCTCCCGAGACCTATTTTTTATTTTTGACCAATATACTATACTTTATAATTGCACATTTAGTTTTATTCACTAAGGATATTTATCTGAACTGTTTTGATTAAGTGTACGACTTCACACCACAGGTAAACGAAACTACACTTTCGGAACGTAGGAGACAATTTATTCGAAATTTCCATCGCTATTTATACAACAGTTGTGAACCAAACGCTACCGCGATCTATTTTTTAAGTGGCGCCACCTCTTGGCAAAAGGAATAAACTAATATTTATGACTACTGGCGCCATCTAGTATTGTTGTAACAAAACAAGGATATTGATCTTAACTCAAGTAGTACAAGCGCCATCTATTGACGTCAAGACAATTTCTAACCAAATTATACATACCGCCCACCAAGGACGAATAGTTCTTAACGTACACTTAATTCTAACCGCTTTACAATAGTTCAGTTAGCATACAATCAGTTTTACCAACACAATCAAATAATTGAAACGTGGACTGTAAATCGATAGCTATAACATTTGTGTAGATTATAACAAAAACATAAAAAATAAAAGTTAAATCACAACCTAATTATAAATAACATTACAAATCAACTGGAAATTTAATCATTATGGACTGGTAATGGGCAAAGCTTCGAGGTTGCTCGTTTAATCAAAGAGTCCTTACAGCGTAGAGTGACAACTCTGGAAATATTGTCTTTACCGGGATGAATTTTTTCGATCCTACCGTAAAGCCATTTAGCTGGAGGTAAATTGTCCTCTCGCACTAACACTACATCACCAACCCTTGGTTGGGACGTTTTTACGTTCCACTTATACCTTTGGAAAAATCCAGTTAAATATTCTTGGGACCAACGTCGCCAAAAATGTTGTAGCATACGTTGTGTAAGTTGCCAACGACGAAGAGTGCTAACTTGGGAAATTTCATAACTATGATCTGGCGCCAAAATTAAAGGTTCTCCTATCAAAAAATGACCCGGAGTCAATGGCGCCGCGTCCGAGGGGTCTGAACTCATTACGGATAATGGTCTTGAATTCAGACAGGCTTCCACTTGGCAGAGTAGAGTCGCTATTTCTTCGTACGTGAGAGTGGTTTCTCCGATTACACGGCGCAGATGATGTTTGGTACTTTTTACCCCCGCTTCCCAAAGTCCGCCGAAATGAGGCGCGCGTGGGGGGATAAAATGCCATTCGGTTCCGTTATTCGCTAGAGTCCTAGCGATTTCGTTACAAAATGCGGAATGTTCACTGATGAATAAGTTCTTGAGTTCTTTGGCGGCTCCAACAAAATTTGTGCCATTATCGCTCCAAAGATGGTTACAGCGACCTCGTCGGGCTATGAACCGCTTGAAGGCAGCCAGAAATCCTTGTGTCGTGAGATCTGTGACCGCTTCTAAATGAACTGCTCGCGTACTCATGCAAACAAAAAGACAGATGTAGCCTTTGTAAGATCTCTGACCTCTACCCTTGGTAACTCTGATATTAACAGGTCCGGCGTAATCCACACCTGTATTAAGAAACGGTTTGTTAGGCGTCACTCTACATGACGGTAACTGACCCATCAGCTGATTCTTCAAAGTGCCAGCGTAGCGAATGCACTGGACGCAATTGTGTATGTGACTCCGAACCAAGGTCTTTAGCTTAGTGAGCCAATACTTCATACGAACATAATTACAAGTCAGTTGGGCACCACCGTGCAACGTTTTTTGATGAGCGTCTTCTACTATGAGTTTCGCTAAATACGAATTTCCAGATATTATGATCGGATGTTTGCTGTGGTCGGGTAAGTCCGAATTCGTGATTCGACCCCCCACTCTCAGTGTTCTTTTGTCGTCCAGAAATGGATTGAGAGCAATCAATTGGCTTTTCTTATTGAGTGTTTGATTTTTTAGGAGGCTTGCGATTTCTTCGCTAAACATCTGAGCTTGATGCCGTCGAATGCATGTGGCAAGAGATTCTTGCATTTCAACTGTTGTTAAATAAGGTAACGGTTTTGTCTTAGGCGATCGCAAGCATAAGAAACGTCTGCAATATGCGATCACGCGGATAAGTTTTCGCAATTTTGAAAATTTTGAACATATATATGTATCGAACTGATCCTCCATTACCACGCTATGGATTTTAATGTTTCTCGTTTCTAGATCCGTTTTGGTACATATGGATAGGGGTTTTCCGTATACAATGTCGAGGTTACAAAGCCAATTCGGCCCGTTCTTCCACAGATGATTACTTATCAGTTCAGTCGGGGTAATTCCTCGTGATGCGCAGTCTGCAGGATTTTCCTTAGACTGAACGTAAGACCATTGAGATGAATCTAGCGTAGTTAAAATTTCTGAAGTACGATTGGCGACGAAAGTCTTCCAACGGCTTGGATGGTCGTTTAACCATGCCAGCACAATTGTTGAGTCGGTCCATGCATGTATGTTTGTCTTATTTATATTTAATATTTTTGCTACTTCGCGAAGTAATCTCGCCAACATCACTGCTCCACATAATTCCAGTCTTGGAATCGACACTTGATTGATCGGCGCGACCTTTGTTTTGGCCGTCACTAAATGAGTCTTTATTTCTCCATCTGCTGAGATAACCCGTAAATATATGACTGCTGAATAAGCTGAGTTAGACGCGTCGCTAAATCCGTGGAGTTCGACTAGTTTGTCCGTATTCGTAGTGTGGACCCAGCGCGGGATGTGAAAATTTGCTAACTTGGGCAAATCTTTTCTGTAAAGCTCCCATTCAGTCAAAAGATTTTCTGGAACTCTCTCATCCCAATCGACCCCAGCAATCCAGAGTCTTTGTATAAACACCTTTGCAGTAATAACACACGGCGCTATCCATCCCAAAGGATCGTACAGACGACAAATTTCGGAAATAATTTGCCGTTTTGTGGTCGGTGTGGGCGTATCGAGTTGCAAATTGATTGAATAATCAAAGTTATCTGTTCGTCGATTCCAGGAGAGGCCCAAAATTTTACTAACATCATCTTCTCGAATTTCTTTATCATATCCCGTATCTGCATTCAAGCCCTCTAATAATTCGATTTTATTGCTCGCCCATTTTTGTAGGGTAAATCCTCCTTTCCCTAGTAAAGCATTCATTTGGTGATACAGATTAACTGCTTCTTCTTCGCTATAACATCCTGTTATTAAGTCGTCAACATAGAAATCTGTTTTGATTCGGAAAGAAGCTAAAGGAAAATCATTCCCTTCGTCTTCGGCGACTTGTTGAAGGGTCTTTATAGCTAAGTATGGAGCGCAGGATGTGCCAAAAGTTACTGTTAGTAGTCGATATTCTTGGATGTCTGACTCCACATCTGCTCTCCAGACGATTCTTTGAAAGTCTACATGCTTTTCCGCCAGCTTAATCTGTCTGTACATTTTTACAATGTCGGCTACCATGCATATTGGGAACATACGCCACCGCATAATAATGTGGCGTAACTCTGGTTGTATAGTTGGGCCTACCATCAAAGTATCATTCAGCGATATTCCATTGGCAGTCCTGTCCGAAGCGTTAAACACTACTCTTGTCTTCGTTGTTGTTTTGTCCATTCGAACTACAGCGTGATGAGGCAACCATACTTTTCCAGTACTCTTCTGCTCGTTAGGTATTTGTTCCATGTGTCCCAAACTGAGGTATTCCTCTAATACTTGCGAATAGTTTTGTTTAGCTTGTTTGTCTTTGTCTAATCTTTTTTCTAAACTTAAAAGTCTTCTTACTGCCACAGATCGTGTATTTCCATACGTTGCTTCTGTAATTTCGTTCATTTCCGTTCGGAAAGGCAATTCTACTATATATCTTCCAGAATCATCTCGAGATGTAGTTGCTTTATAATGCTCTTCACATGCTTGCTCTTCCAGTGTCAATACTTTGTCGGTCGATTTTATTTCGCCTTCCAGTTCCCAGAATCTTTTCAATAATTCATTGCCTTCTTCTATCTGCACGTGCGTATTTACTATAACGTTATGCGATTTTTGCTCTCTCTCATTGTAACCCTCTACTTGACCCGATAATACCCATCCGAGGTGCGTATCCTGAGCGATTGTTTTACCACAAGGACTTTTGATCAATCCCTCTTTCAGAATACTACAATATACCTCGGCTCCTAATAACATGTCTATCTTGTTAGGTGCATTGTATTGTGGATCGGCAAGATTGAGGTGCTTTAAGTCTGTCCAAGTAGGCAGGATAAATTTCCTTTCTGGAAGAATTGAAGTGACTGTGTTTAAAACATGAGCTTGAATTTGCAATTGAAAGGATGGGTCGTGTAGTGATTGAACATTAACCTTAACCACGTACTTCGTGGTTAAACCACTTCGACCTCCGCCTAAGCCTGAAATCAAACTAGTAGCGCGATTTTTCTTTAATCTCAGCAATTGCACTGCCGCTTCAGATATAAAGGATGCCTGTGACCCTTGGTCCAGCAAAACTCTTAATACCTGAGGATGTCCATTTGTTGACTCAACTTTTATCAAGGCTGTGGCTAATAACGTTTGCAAATTTCCAGTCACAAAATTGCTAACGATCTGTGTGGTCTCGTTCGTCGATGAAGATAGTTCCGGGTGTTGGTCTTTCTCTGTGGTGTCGGTTGAAGATGCCCCGCCAGGTGGATTGGTAGTGTCGTGAAGAAGTGTGTGGTGTTTGCGTTTACATATGCGACATCTCGTTGGTACCCTACAATTACTGTTAGTGTGATTATTACCAAGGCAATTAAAACAAAGTCTCAACGACTTATTTCTACTGGGTTCGACAAATTCCAATGCACGGTATCGCGACTCTAAGAACTCTTTGAAAAGCGCGAATGATGGCAACCCCTCTGTAAAAGTATTAACGTGGAGTTCCCACTGCTTACGTGTTTCAATATCTAGCTTCGAGCATAAAATATAAACAATGATTAAATCTCCGTAATCTTTTATACCTAAATTTGACAATTCGTGAATACAATCTGACGTAGTATCTACGAGTTCTTTTAAAGAGTGAGCAGATTCACAATTCATAGACCGTTGACTAAATAAGCGTTTAAGAATACAATTTGACATATATCTTTTATTGTCATAGCGATTTTGTAATAAGTCCCAACACTTTTTATAGTTATTTGCTATAGTCGGAATTTGTCGAATTAATTGTTCTGCTTCTCCTTTTAGTTGAGTCTTCAGGTAGTGTAGGCGCTGTACATCATCCAATGCCGGGTTAGCGTGTACTAATGACGTGAAGAGGTCTTTGAACGCTGACCATTCTCCATATCGTCCCGTAAAAACTGGAATCGATATTTTAGGTAACCTCACAAACGACTCTTTGTGATTGGTTTTATTCGCATCGACGGTAACCGGTGATTTAGGTCTTAATTTGTCCAATGCTGCCTTCAACTCTCCTTTAAACATCAAATAAGTTTCATAACCATCGTAAAATGTTTCGTTCTTTGTGTAAGTATTTGTTTGTTCGGCTGTATACGTGCTGATTATGTTTCCGTGCCTCTTAGAGAACTTCTCTATTAATTCTTCCAACCCTTCTAACCTCGCTTTGACGTACGATTCTGTTATTCTGTCTTTTGGGGATTTTTTGAAATTACTCCTTCCTCTTATTATTTGATCCTTCAAATCCTCCATGATTCTTAACTCTGCTTCCATTTTGTGATAATATTTAATAGACTATTTCCAGATAAGACCAAATTGATGACTATGTTATTTGTTTGAGCGTATGAACTATGGTTCCAAAAAATCGGGCATAGGTTCCCCGTATCGTCGTTTTTTTTGTGGATTATTCTAAGCCCCGTATAACACTGATTTTTTACAGAGTTCAATGTCCTATTATATCACTTTGTTTTCTTCTTGTTGCACTGACACTTCTAGAAATGATTAATTGTACTCACAGTATCGGTCCATAATATACCACCACTAGGTTCCGTTGTGCGGTGTAGACTGCCGCTAGATGTCGCCGTTGTCACTTGTCCACTGCGGCGTAACGTTCTTCACTTGGCACTCACTATTCACTACTCACTGTTCACTGTTTACTACTCACTGTTCCCTGTTTACTACTCACTGTTCACTACTAACTAATAACTGTTCATTACTCACTGTTTACTTCACTTGGAGGGCACGGTTCTTCCTTTAATACATCCGGATCGTAGGACCATGTACGACTTCACACCACAGGTAAATGAAACTACACTTTCGGAACGTAGGAGACAATTTATTCGAAATTTCCATCGCTATTTATACAACAGTTGTGAACCAAACGCTACCGCGATCTATTTTTTAAGTGGCGCCACCTCTTGGCAAAAGGAATAAACTAATATTTATGACTACTGGCGCCATCTAGTATTGTTGTAACAAAACAAGGATATTGATCTTAACTCAAGTAGTACAAGCGCCATCTATTGACGTCAAGACAATTTCTAACCAAATTATACATTAAGATTTAAATATTTACAATTTAATCCACATGGAATTAGTTTCCACATGCTACATAAATAAAATTTTCCGGTATTATTAGAATTTTACGTCATAAAAATGTTTGTCAATAAACAAATCGGAAACTAATAACAATTAAAATTAAGATAGGTATTGCCATTAAGTTTCTTCAACGAACATACTATGTATTTGATTTCGACATAAAATGTAGAATCTGCTTTGCGTAAATTTCCAAATAGGATGCTAAATTAAAAATTATACTGAACAAAAATATATTCATAACTTCCTACGTACAATAGCGACTTAATGAGGTACGACGTAATATTCGTCGAAGGGTTGTCAAAAGTTCGGCAAGTCTTATCTCGGATCGCGGCCCTAAGTGCTCGGTTTTTGCTAACGGCGCAAATTATTGGAGACAAGTTTATCCCTCCGGGGGCCGGAGAGGACGCATTGATTTTTGATATCAGCCCCACAGCGAGCAACACTCCTGTATGTATAGAGGCACTCAAGAAAGGCCGCCAGTAATATTTATTCAGCTCTCGCACTGAAGGCCTAAAATAATGTCGATAAGTATTTGAAGATTCGGTAAAGTCGTGTCGGAGGTACGAGTGTGTCGACACGAAGGGGTTACGACGAAAGTTTGTTATCATTTTATGTGTCGTCGCGGGAATTACTTGGCAAATTCACGCCTTATTCCTAGTGGACTTGAGGGAGTCTTAATTACGTTGGTTATTTGGAGTTGGTGAGTGGTGGGATGTGGCGGGTGTGTATACGACAGTATGTGATATAAATTGTGAGTCATTAGCGCTAGTTAGTGGGAGTGGCGCGGTGTGAAGGGCGCTTCATGAGCTATCGAGTGATGTCTGGCGACGTGCTCCACGCTTTGCATTGTTCGGACATTAATTACTTGCTATCTCAGTGCTCAGTCACGCAACCGTCGAACGAAAGTAACTCAGTCTAATAAATGTTCACGGCTAAATCACTACGAACCGGTCGTGAAGAACATATATTTATTGGCTTTTATGAACATACCTATATCAATTGATGAGGGAATATACTATATATTTATAGTAAATTACAAAGCTATCTTTTGTTGTTAAAGGAGATACGGCATTCCAGCCTACCGCCCAATAACGATGAGCGATATGTCGTTGAAAAGGTATTTTCAAATGTTACAACTTCTTCGGTGGAAAATATTACGAAATTACTGTTTGGGAAAAGATATACCGATATAAAGGTATTGCAAGCACAATACGTATCGATCTAAACCTAGTAAGCAATAACAATAAGCGACTTTGGAAAAATCAAAATAACAATTGAGAATCTAGCCTTGTCACCAATAACAACCAACGATTATATAGCGATTTGACACTTATCGCCATAAAAGTTGTAGCGTTTTAAAACACCTTTCCAACGACGTATCGCTTATTGTTATCGCTTATTACGCTGAGGTCCATAATTTTTTGCGCCTTCGCCTTTAAACTTAAGTTCATTAAATAAAAACTGCGCCTAGACACAACACCGTTAGTCAGTTTGCCTCTAGTATAATAATGTTTAATAAAACAATTTTTTAAATACTTAATGTCGTGATGGATGTAAGTATGGAAATCGGAAAAAGATTTAAATACAGTACTCAAATTCCCGACCCTCAATTTTGACATTTAGAGACTGTCAATGTCAATATGACAGCCGAATGTAAATAGAAATAGGAGAAATAGGGTATATTTTAAAAAATTGAAATTTGACGTTGACAGGTGGATGTGGAAGTAGTATATTTTCGGGAAATGCAGTACTAAATATTATAATAGAAAACCCATGTAAATCCGTCAGTAATAGTACATATATTTTCTCCTTCCTCTTGTGAGTGATAATACATTTGATAGTTGAATTATTTTTCTTGTAGATTAATATATACCATCCGAGGGTAGTTTCACCAGTTTGCCTCGCCGCTGCGTCGCGCAGTCCCGCGCCCGCTGCGCCCGGCGCCGCGCGTTCTTCGCTGTTGTGTTGGATTTATATCCAGTTTCGATCGATTAGTGGTAGTTACAAGTGACCTGTGCTTGTGAACAATATGGTGTGCAAGTGATCAGTGGTCATCCAGCTTCGGTAGCAGGGTTCCAGCGACAGGTGAGTAGATAGACGTAGGTACTATATTACCTTTTGTTTCTTGTTGTATTTGCCTCTGCATGCACAGTTTGATGAGAATAATCTGTTTATAATTTAAAGTCTACTTTATTATGTGACCAAATGTTAATTTATCACATTTCTATTACCGACTATCAACTAAAACCTAATGCAAATATTTGATTGTAAAGTCACTTTAAAGATTTAAATCTACACGGCACAAAATCAGTTGATACGTTGTTCGAAATATGAATAAATAAACAGTTATGAATAGTAACGATGGGACGGGAGTTCGCAGGTAATTTAATAGGGATTTCAGAGCGTACGAACGTAAGGTCAGCAAATCAAACTATAAACTGGTAAAGTAAACACAACCGAAGATTAGTTTCCTGAAGTTGGAGAAGGTATTAAGTTGTGCACAATAGCGGGCGCATGAATAATGTTATGTGTAGGCTCTAGGCTGTGTACTGTATGGCGCACCACCTGACCATGTGATTTAGTTACGATACAATTTTGCAGTTCACTTGCATACAGGTAAACATTTACGCGTTCTGCTTGGCTGGCCATCACTTCCAATAATGTATTCCAACGAGCTTCAGCAATAAATGTAATAGTTCACCCTTGATTTATTATTATAATACTGCGTGATATTGACGTAGGCTAAATAATAAAATATATATTTTTTTAATTAGAATATTTCGTATTATTCACATAATATGTATACATATAATTACCGCAACATAGTTGAATCCATGTACATGGAATCAACGAACAAACATGAAAAAAAAAAACAATGAAACAAATTAGACCGTTCAAAAGGGCAATATAATGTAAACACCAGATAGTTTTAGTACAAACACTTTGCGGCATGCAAACCATAATTTAACTTCGAATTTTTAATAAGAACATTTACTAAGAGCCGTAAATCAACGAAATGCAATTAGTTTTAATGGGTTCATTGCGAAGAAAGTAATATCTTTTATATCAACTGTTTTATCTAGTGAAAATCACGAGGTCTGCTTTAAAAATATCAGCGGTGGAGTAAAAATGAATTTGACGCGAGAAAGTTGCTCAAAATTGGTTTACTTTAATCGGAGCGGATCGAGATTCGAGAGACCCTCGGAGAATTCTAACCGTTATATAAAGCGTAGGTAGCGCCGTGAGATGACCCCATTTTTATTAGGTCAGTAATTTGCCACAGATAGTGGCGATCAGATACCGAAGCGTAATGTTGATGAAGGGCGCCTAATGACCGGCTCGCTGCCTGTATCGCGACCCGCGCCGGAATCAAACTGCCATCACCCACCGCCCCTAATTACTAAGTTTCCTCATAATTTGTCCATTTTCATTTTGTTGAAATCATTTAAGCCCGCGCCGAGATCGCTGCGGCGAACTTCCCGACTAAGTTTTATTAATGAAACTTGGAATATTTTCGTTTGTAGTTAATTAGTTTAGTACCTCCCCGTTTCCGAGTATAATGGAGCGATATTGCTCCTCCGAGTGAGACATAATCGTGGCGATTTGATCCGTCGCGTCCGCCGCTCGTTCGCTCTCTACACATTAATATTTGCTTTAGTCTAAAAGTGATCGCAGGCTCGGCTCGCGGCCTACATAATGCCAGTCATGTATTTGTTCATTCGGCTCGAACAAATGATTTGTGAGTGTGAATCTTTATTTAACTGACCCGGCGGAGGAGCGGAGGCGGCGGGAGGCCGCAGATCGATGCCCGCACCGGGACAAACGTTAATTCCACACACAAGTATTTCCCCGAGCCCAGTGTGCAGTGTTTGCGAGAGTCGCTCCGATAACGAGAAGCGCCATGTTTTATGCACGCGCCACTCTATTCTCCTAAATAACTTTCTTAAGGACCATTTCTAGTTTATTCCGAGTTCTTATTGGACTCGAGAATCTTACACCGAGGGAATAAAATAATTATAAACGAATTGTCTCTATTCACAACACACGCATTTCACCACAAAAAGTGAACGCACAAAAAGTAAACATTGATTTGCGGTTTGGATATAGCTATTTTTTGTTTAATTAATTTGAGGTTTGATTAATGGCGGGTGTTGATTGCGCACCTGATATAAATGCGTTTGGAGCTCGCAGAGATAAGTAATTAGCCGCGGGTGTGCGGGTGCGCGGGTGCCGGGGCTCCGGGGGCTCCGGGCGGCGCTGGTCGGCTTCGCCCGGCGCGGACCAGACACACAGCCCATTGAGATCAATGCCGAGCGGTTCATTAATCTAGCTGTCGGAGGAAGGACGCCTTCTTCAAATTTGTATAATGTGTAGACCTCTCTGACAAATTATTTCACTAAAAATCTTTTGTATTAAAAGTATTTAAACAAAGATATGGTATATTCCAAGCCACTTCAGAGTAAAATTTGAAACACGAACAGATCTATAATGATAAATATTGTTTCAGTTGAATGAAAAATAATGGCTGGCAATGCGATAGTTCTTTTTGCAATTTCTCTTCAATTCACACCGAAAATAATCCATTAATTTCCAGGCACCTCCCATGGATGTGTCCCTCTCATCATTAATAATATGCAGTTTTTAAAAATCTTTGATTTTATTTTCATATTGCATGGGTTTCTCAAAATAAATTAAGTATGCGAAGAAAATGGGATTTTAAAAATTATAAAATATTTCTAACTTGAGCTAAGAGATTTATAGATTTCACTTAATTATTTATAAGAAGCAAATAAATATGTAAATAAAAAATAAATGCTTTTAGGTTTCTGATCGCATGAAGCTACAACTGTCAGAGACAGATTTTAAAATTGAGGAGCTATCGCGAGGGAGATAAAACATGAAATTTAAGAATTCGATTAGTGATGGGATTGGCAAGCGTTCCGATAAGAAACCGATTCGTTACCGAGAGGGCGCGGGTAGTACATCCAACAGGAAAATACGTTTGTGTTATCTCAACATATTTGGTTTCAGATTTGGAGTAGATGTTCTGTTTGTACAACTATTTGAGAGTAGCTATCTTGAGAAATGTATTTATATTAACCACAGTGTGTTTAAGTAACAGTTAAGTTGTTCCACCAAATCTACACCAAGTAGTAATTTCGGGTTCCGTACCGCACACTTCTAACTTCATCATGTTGTGTCTGAATTCTTAAATGATGATGGTCGTAATAACGGTAAAGAATCCTATTGTGAAAACAACAGCATAACATTTTATTAAACATACATATATTCATTGCACTACTGCAGCATGATGCGGCTCGTGTTCGCAGTAATATAGGTATAATCCCTTGTCCCTCGGTATACACTGTTAGAAGGTGACCAAGTAATACGTTATCTCACCGCTTTCAATGTGTCCTGATGAGATATCTAGTGGGATCCGGAAGCGGCAGTGAGTATGGTGATGAGCTCGAGGAGTATTGCCGTGCGGGGCGTGGGGGTGTGCGGGGTGTGCGAGGCGTGCGGGGGCGGCGCCAGCGTGGGCTTTGGCTCTGCTTCAAGGACTTGACCGCTTTAAATTCGGCCGAGCTGTCCCACTTCCATACATCCGCGCCGCACCTGGCCGCCGCCGCCTCCGCCTTGCCACTTCATTGATTTATTGCTGCTCTCGCCAGGCCAGGGTTGACAAATTTACAAAAAATGCCAGAAGGTCGTGCTCCCAAATGGAAGACTGTTTTTCATGGAAGAAATGGAAATAATTTGTGTTTTCGTGGCGTAAATGGCGAGGAAATGATATATATTGCATTCGTGTCTTAGATATCAAGAAGTACGTGACACGTTTTAGTGTCACGACATCTAGCCCCGAACAAATTATTTTCAAAACGCTAACATATGCCTCGATGTAGGAGTCCTACACGGGCCCCTCATTTCACAGCCAGCTTCTCCGCCAACTGCATTGCTAAGGTTGTAAACAATAATGTTTAAGTATTAAAAATATCGTGAATTACTGAGGGTTAGCAGCCCTGCTCGCGATGGCATGTCCCGTGCGTCATCCCCTCAGTAGTGTCGAGTCGGCTCATAGTTTTGTGCCGCGTGTGTGCTTTAGTATCGCAGTAGTTGGGCTGCTAGATACGACTACATATTCCCTCCCTCGCAAACACATTGCCAAGCATTTTTACTCGTGACACTTACATTTGTTGTCGTCTTTAACAACTCTATGTAGTATGTACAATCTGAATGGATGCGTGTTCTGCCAAAAGACGGCACAATTATGAAGCCATTATGAACTGTTGTACCTGCTGTTACAAAACTTTGTATGTAACTATTGCAATTGTTTTTATCATTGTTTCTTTGATAAATAAATTACGTATAGTTTTCTATATGCATTTCAAATCTCAATTTGAATGAACTATATCATTCAAGTCAAGTTTCCGAAGTTCGCATAGTATCAGAAAAAATGTGTTACATTTACAAACACGAAGATTCCTATTTTCATTTTCCTACGGTGTTACGTGGCGTTTTTTCCTTAACTTTAATTCAAGTTCGTTTTTCCGCCTCAAGTGTAACGGCGAAGTAATTTATATTGTGCGTTTAATATTAATGTGGCTTCTTAGCCATTGTAATGTCGTGTGTTGGAGACAATGGCTTCTTGGAGCAAATAATTAATAAACCCGGAGCATGTCGGCCGGCTGCGCGCTGCGGTCGCGGGGTGAGAGCTGCGCGCCGCTCCCGCCGCACGATCGCACGGGCCCCGCGAGCCTGAGGGTACTCTATAAAAACGACACGAACTTCGAATGTTCGGACACTGTACGTAAAACTTCACTAATGTGCCTAGATACTCCACAACATGTTGGAATCCTCAATAGTACGTCGTAACCATAGACTGAGTTCGGAGAAAATGATAAGTATAATAGAGAATAGTATTAATTTTAGAAGTGGAAAACTTATATCTTACTCCGGACATGGAACATCCGAACATTCGAAGTTCGTATCGTTTTTATAGAGTAACACCTCGACACGATCCACGCAGTGACGTCATGCGACTCGCTGAGCTGTGCATACTGGGTGGCGAGCTACATGTGTTAATATCGCGTTGTTTGAATTAATCCGCTCGCTGGAAACGAATTTGAATTTGTCGCGAGCACGGATTTTAGTCAAACACATTAGCGCGGCTGTAATAACCCCTTCATAATAATTCACTTGGTTAAGCCTCAACAAGATGGATTCATTGTTGTTCGTTTGGAATGTTCTGTTTCAGTAAACAAGTTGTAATCGTGACATGAACATTTTAATTTCTACGCACTTCTTTACTAATACTTATCATAAACGCGAAAGCTTTGTACGTATGGATGTTTTTACGACCGCACTCAGAGACGTTTAATAATAATCAGATCGTCTCTTACTATAGACTCTCTAAATCTGCCAGCCTCCGTGGCGCAGTTGGTTAGCCGCCGCCTGTGAAACGAGAGGCCGCGGGTTCGATCCCCGCACCGAGAGAAATGTTTGTGTGGCCCACAAATATTTCTTCCGGGTCTGGGTGTTTGTGAGACCGAAAAGTCTCTCGTAGTTCCTGATACCCACGACACAAGACTCGATCTTAGTGTGGGGTCAGGACTATGTATGTGACTGTTGGGTGTTATTTATTTATTATTTATTTTATCTCCACTAAGTAATGATTTAATTGACTTTAAAATAACTGAGTACAACATTTATTTCTTACACGCAAAAACATGGCTGGACCGATTTTAATGAAACTTGGTTTAGGGTAGCTCGCACCCTGGACCGACAATAGGCTATTTTTTATCAAGAAAAAAATGTTCCCGTGAGATGAGCACTAAATTTACATACATGACTAGGGGAAGGAAGTGTCTACCACACAGACTATAGAGCCACTTTGCTCGATTCTGAGATATTACTTTCTTTTGAATTTAATTATTTAAGTATATTTGCTACTCCGTCAAACTCGAAGAGATGGGATATAATAGAATATACGGCGTATCATCCGCCCTATATTCTATTAGAAGGACAAAAGAGGATAGGATTTCATGCCTTGAGTTATAGAACAGAATGAGACGAGACAGGACGGGATGTAACGGCGCAGGATGGAAAAAGCAGCGTAAATGACGGCTGTCACGTTGAGTTTAAATATAATACGCAATGCGTGTGTGATATGCAATAGACCCAACAAGTATCTGCTCCTGGGCGGAGCCGGGTCAGCCGCTAGTATTAAACATGGAATGGTCAGTTTGGAAAGTATTTCTCTTATAACGACCAAATATAGAGGAAAACCGCTATATTTGAAGCAGCATAAGGTGTAGGCGCCTAGTATCGTCAAGGAAACGACATTGCTGATGGTGTGTGCCTTCTAACCCGGCTAGAGGCCGGGTATTTCTGCGGGGCCTTGACATATTCGCGCGCAGACGGGGCGTCGCCGCCCGCCCCGCACCCTCGCCGCCCCCGCGCCCCGCACCCCGCGCCGCTCCCATACCTAGGTGCATACACTTTAAAGTGGATTACTTTCGGACTGGAACGTTTGGACAGCAATTTAGTTGCAAATCGCGTGTCTCGCGTGTGGAGAGCGGGGGCGGCCGCGGGGTGCGGGACGCGGGGCGGAGGGGAGCGGGCCTTGACATTTTCTCTTTTGGAACAGATATATGCGTTTTATTTGGGCGCGAGCGCCGCCCTCGCTCTAGACGCATCTGCGTGTTTATTTAATCTTTACGCGATCGTATACACTTTAATGGAGCTCTAAATTTTCTTGAGTGCCTTCTTAAAGTTGCTCATTTTTACTTAAGCTTATCTGCGAAATGTGGCCATGCATAATTTCTCTCTATTCTTTCAAAATACAATGCGTAAATGTAGTAAAAATTAAGATGGATATTTTTCAAAGTTTATACGCATACGGAATATGGAATGTTTATAAATATCAAATAATAACAAGGCTAGGCGATTTCCCTTCAGTAATATTATTTCGGTTGCGGTTTACAAAGCCGCAAAACATTTGGTCTACCTCTGTATAAATTGAAGCTCCGTCGACATTCATCCCTCGCATTTACCCTACATATCAATATGAAATACGTACAATATGTTTAATTACAAAGTCTCATATGCCATTTATAGCCTCATATGGCCAAGCAATTTAAAAAAAAATTGTCCTCCAATTCAAAGTTGACACCTGATTTTGTACTTAACATTTCCTACTCTTCTGATACTAATTCGATTCGATACAAACGGGCTACAATTCACCCCACGATAAGTGCAGTGCAGTCCTGATACAGTATGTACCGACGTGAGGTGGACATGCCTGGCCCAACGATACTATTATGTCTGCAGTTTCTGGATGCATTAAGAATGAACGTGGCACACCTATGTAATCCTTTACCGTTGTACGCATACGATGGTTGTTATCTGGGTCGTTATGCAAATCTGCCAGCCTCCGCGGCACAGTTGGTTAGACGCCGGCTATGAAAATGAGGCCGCAGGTTCGATTCCCGCACCGAAACAAATATTTGTCTGATCTACAAGTATTGGGTGATACGGAAAAGTCTCTCGTAGTTCCTGATACCCACGACACGAGACTCGATATCAGTATGGGGTCCGGACTGTTATGTTATTATGTGACAGTTGGGTGTATTTATTTTATTTTTTATGCAAATCCAACCATCAGTTTAATTTCTTAGGTTCAGTACCCTTACACGGTGGCGAATAACTAGGAACAT
Source organism: Hyles lineata (assembly GCA_030180105.1). NCBI lineage: Eukaryota > Metazoa > Arthropoda > Insecta > Lepidoptera > Sphingidae > Hyles > Hyles lineata. The sequence goes on from JARJEE010000039.1 coordinate 3,093,401, forward strand.
TTGTGACATGTGGATCCTAAATTAGTTGTCTGTCTCTTTGAATGGAAAATAACAAAAAAGATAGAACTAGGAATGGGGTATCCTCAATCATCGAACGAAACTTGACAGCAAAATCGTTCCCGTAGCCTTGCTCATAAATATGAATGGTGATGTTTATATGTAAGGAACAGATTGATTGTAGCCTCACGAGGCGAGGTGGCGGCTCGCATCACGCGCGTCATTAGCCGCGTGACGTGTGTGACGTGTGCGACGCGCTGTGACGCGTGTCTCCACGCCGACGTCTCGACATCTCGACGAGCCTCTCCACGCCCGGCAATATGTTCAATAACTCATATCTAGTGTTATGATAATACACCTATTGATATTCTTTTATGCTACGTCGATTTATTCTGTACGGTCATGGAGCAATTTTCGATATTATCGTTTTGTGTTCCAAATTGTTGAACAGATTGTAAAGTTCTTATTGTCCATTATGAAATAGGAACAATTGTTATGCGTCAGAGACATTTTATTAACTTGTATAATGAAATTTAACGTTTTATGAATATGTTTAGTAATAAATTAGGTTATAAATTTTGCTTTTTACACGCTTTATATTAGCTTCACTTGTATGTTTGTTTGTATGTTTGTAACCGACTCCTTAAGACGCGATTTTGACCCACTTTAAACGGACAGATTTCATTCAAATTTTGCACACCTGTCAAACTGGTAGTAGGTCTCTCATATGTGAGAGGCCATCTGGGTGGGTACCACCGCAGTGTCTATTTCTCCCGTCAAACAGCAGTGTTAACGCACTGTTGTGTTTCGGGTTGAAGGGCATTGTAGCCAGAGTAACTACTGGACATATTGAGACTTAACATCTTATATCTCAGGATGGCGAGCGCAGTGGAATGCCAAGCATTGCTTTGTAATTCAAGGTGTTGTTTGGTTTTGCTACTGTTCATGAGCGGTCGTATCGATTACCATCAGGCGAACGGCATGCTCGTCTCGCCGTTCATAGCATATAAAAAAAAAAGACCGATGACAATACAGTAATTCGATTAAAATATATGATTATCCTGATTAGATTCGCCAGGATTAATTATTTTTATAATTGATGACCATTGCTACTGACCACTAGATGGCGTATAGATAAACATAATTTGCTATTGACTAACAGATGGCGTGATAACGTCAATAATGAATGTTTGCACTATTCATCGCTAGATGGCGTTAAAATTGTATTCTTCAAGTGTCAAATGTTACTACTGACCAACAGATGGCGTTATGTTTTTATAAATTACTAGCGGCCCGACCCAGCTTCGCCTGGGTGCATATATTTTTTGAATCCACTCCACACCAAATACATGTTGTTTTTCGTATAAACTCTTGTATGCCTAAACTTGACGTAGCTATCCTACTGTCCGGCTCAATCCCGTCTCATCCGCCTGTTCAGTCTCTTCCCAATCCGTCCCGTCCCTTCTCTTTATTATCCATCCCGTTTTATAACGTGCATTTAAATTTCGTCCTAACAAATCTGTGTTCTATCACAGCCCTCTCCCGTACCTTCGATTCTATTTTACTTTATGTCCCTTCTCTCCACAAACATCCATATATATCTTATACAACGGGCCGTGCAGCAGAAATCGTAATATTTTAATTTCACCACAACTTCAAAACCAAACGTCCAATTTTAATCATTCAAAGACCAAATATTATTAACATAAACTGTCCTTATTGATGAAATAATTTATTTTGATAAGGATTAATAGCATGAGTAAAATTAACGCGTTTAAGTGTAGTCCAAAAAAAATTCAAGATTTTTAAATAAAAATGTGGTTGTTGTGCCTCACTCGACATAGATAGGTATAGTGTTTCCCGGACTTTTTTGTAGATATTTATAAGATCTACAATTAATTATAACATTTTATGGTTCTATCTTTTGTAGTTTAGGCAGCGTACGCAAAATAAGTAATTTCTTTGGTTGATTTTTTTCAGTTTGTGTCCGAAAAATCCAAATATCTTACGGAACCCTATTTTTTTCCAAAATAAAATATAGTCTATGTTACTCGTGGATAATGTGGCTTTCGAATGGTGAAAGAATTTTTAAAATCGGTCCAGTAGTTTTTGAGCCTATTCATTACAACCAAACAAACAAACAAAGTTTTCCTCTTTATAATATTAGTGTAGATAAATAAATAAACCAAACTAAAAAGTAGAAAATAAATAATAGTTTAAAAAAAAACTAAAAATCACGCTTTATATAGAAAACCCAACTAAAAATAGAAAATAAATTTTAATAATACTGAATTAAGGATAGTGTAAAAAATTAATAAGAAAAAAATATTTTTTATTGTAAAATAAGCGTGGGGTGCTTCTTAAGATATTATCAAAATGATAATCCTTCTACTTATATCTGTCGATAAAATAATTATATCTTTTTTTTTTTTTTTTTTTTTTTTTTTTTTTATTATTGTGGCCCGACATAGTGGCGGCATTGCACCTGCTGGTAAGCGCAAATGCCGCCCAGGCAGAGTATCCATTGGCATCGGATGGCAGTCCCATGCCAATGGAAACAATTATGCCGGCCTGCTAAGGTGCCTCTTCACACCACGGCGGAAGGACCCAGGATTGTAGGAAGGAGGGAACACGTGAGATGGCAAACAATTCCACAGCCTGACGGTGCGGCACAAAAAAGAATTAGAGAACCGTTTGGTTCGCGCCGGGATGGTTTGGACCGACAAGCTGTGGCTTCGCAAGCCAGCCCGCGTGGTTCTGGTAAGGAATGGAGAGGAGGGGATCAAGTTGAACAATTCCTCAGAGCATTCCCCGTGATACAGGCGGTAGAACACGCTTAGAGAGGCGACATCCCTCCGGAGTTGTAGCGACTCTAAGTTGCTCGTAACGTCTGCATCATTCACAATGCGGATGGCCCGCCGCTGCAATCCATCCAAGGCATCGAGCAGGTACTGGGCGGATCCATCCCAGAGGTGCGAACAGTACTCCATACCCGGCCGGACCTGCACTTTATACAAACGATAAAGCTGACCGGGCGTGAAGAACCGACGCACCCTGTTCAGAACACCAATCCTGCGTGACGTGGCAGATATTACGCCCTCGATGTGATTCCTTGGATTGAGATCACAGCGGATATCCACACCAAGGATACTCAGGTCATTCCGCATTGACAGGGGAGTACTCTGAAGAATGGGGAGGGGAGAGAACGGGGATTTTTTGCACGTGAACGCACACACCTGAGTTTTCTTGGCATTGAACTCAACCATATTCCTGGAACCCCATGTAGAAATGAGATCCAAGGTCCGGTTGAGCTCAATGACAAGATCTTCACGTCCCCTCACAGTTTCGACTCGGCAACCCGGAGGCCCGCAGTGGTATCGCCCATGAACCGTGCTGTCATCTGCATAGCAATGAATGTTGCCAAGCGACAACATGTCATTGATATGCAGAATAAACAAGGTGGGCGACAGCACCGAGCCCTGTGGAACTCCGGCATTTACCGACAAGAGCGCCGAAGCGTGTCCGTCAACGACTACACGTATTCTACGCCCATGCAGAAAGCCGGAAATCCACGAACACAGGTTGCCGGGCAGACCGTATGCCGGAAGCTTGGAAAGAAGACCACGGTGCCAGACCCTATCAAACGCCTTGGCTATGTCGAGGCTCACAGCAAGAGCCTCGCCACGCCGGTCAATCGCCTCACCCCAGCGATGCAGGACAAACGCTAGAAGATCACCCGTCGATCGATTTTGACGGAAACCGTATTGTCTGTCACTGATCAACGAGTGATCCTCCAGGTAGCGGACCAATTGAGCGTTTATGATCCGCTCCATGACCTTACACATCACTGAGGTGATAGCGATAGGGCGATAATTGGTAGGGTCCGACCGATCACCCTTTTTGGGGATCGGTTGCACATTGGCCTCCCTCCAAGATTCCGGCACAACTCCTGTGCGGTAGGACGCTCGGTAGAGGCGAGTCAGTACAGGAGACAACTCGGCTGCACAAGCTCTTAAAACCACCGCTGGTATCCCATCCGGACCACTGGCTTTCCGCACATCGAGAGACCGTAACTCACGCCGCACATCACACTGCCTGATGCGAATATCCGCCATTGAGAAACCGCAATCAGGCAGTGTGGGCAGCGTCTGAGAACCACGGTCTTCGAGGCGGGAATTAGCTGCAAAGAGGTTTGCCAATAAGGCAGCTTTCTCTTGCGGCTTGTGAGCCAGCGAACCTTCCGGGTACCTCAGCGGAGGCAATGCTGGACGGCAGAAGTTAGACTGAACGGCCCTGGCCAAACTCCAATAAGCACGACTGCTAGTCGGGTGATTGGCCAACGCACGCCCAATCCTGCTAACGCGCTGGGCATCCGCCCTAACATAAGCCTTCTTGCAGGCCTTGGTGGCCCGGTTGTAAGCTTCTTTGAGGGAACCGATATTGGGATCCTTCTTGGCGCGACCCCTGATCCAAGCGCGATACGCCGCTTGTTTGTCACCGACAGCATCGGCGCAAGCACGATTAAACCAGGAGCGTCCACGGCCCTTACTGGCGATCTCAGAGGAAGGAATGTAGTAATCCATTCCTAGCCTAATCTCGCCAGCAATAGCGTTGGCACTCGCTGAAGGATCTTTGCCCTCAAAGCAGCGTTGCCTCCAAGGGACGGATGCGAAGTATTCCCGCATACCATCCCAATCTGCCGACGAGTAATGCCAGACCCTCCGCCTAACCTGCACGGGACGTGGAGGTGGAGCGAAAGGTACTGACGACCCAACCAGGCAGTGATCGGAAGTGCCCAGAGGCGCACTAACGGTCACACGATACCCAGCCGGGTGACTCGCCAGCAGAAGGTCCAGCAGAGAAGGCTCATGACCCGCCACATCCGGGATCCTGGTGGGCTGGTTCACCAGCTGTGTCAAGTCATGAGTCAGAGCGAATGCATGGGCAGTCCTTCCAGCATGATCAGTCCTGGAGGATCCCAGCCACAATTCGTGATGTGCATTGAAATCCCCCAAGACCACCATTTCGGCCGACGGGAACTGCGCCTGCGCGTCATCAGCCGCCTGGCTAAGATACCTGAACAGCCGAGTCGTCTCCTCATCCCCGTTGTGTGACCTGTAAAGGCACACGTAGATGCGGCTCAGGGAACCAAAATCCACGTGCACCCACAGAGCGGAGAAGGAGGGGTCCTCCATGCAGCGCAGACGGCGACAGCAGACGTCCGAACGAACAAACAAGCATACCCCGGCTTTAGGCTTGAAGTTTTCTTCAAGCGAATAACCGGGGTACAGCAAGTAAGAATTGTCGGTCGGACAACGAATCTGCGTCTCCGTCAGGAAGAGCAAAGCAGGCCGGGCCGTCTCGAGGTGGTGGTGGACGGCATTGAGGTTCGTATGGAGACCGCGGATGTTGGCGAACTCCATAGTGAACGCGGTGGTGGGGTTATGCACCGCTGAAGGACCTGCTCTGTTTATATGCACTGTCATGAAGTTTAAAGAAGGGATGGGTTTGGTGAAGAGGCACGAGGAGCTTCAGGCCGGGCACTAAGAAGACCGAGTGAGCACCGGCACGAAATAGTCGACAGGAGCGGAATTGACCCGCCGGACGGAAGGGCCCCCGTACCCTCCCGGGATGGGCCGCCGGGACCCCACATCCGGTCACCAACCGGCACGACGGACCCACCCAAGATTATGCGCGGCATGGTGAGGCAGCCTCTCGTGGTGGTTAACCACGATTGGGCCCCTGTACTGTACCGCGGGCGGCCAGCGGACAACCGTTTCTACGGGTCTCCCTGGCCGGCGGGTCAAATCCCTCCCATCGACCGCGAACCAAAAATACTCACACGGTACAACGTCATGCCCGAACTCAAGCCCCTCGAAAACATCTATTGAAAACATGCACCCCACGTTTTTTTTACAATAAAAAATATTTTTTTCTTACGTCTTGACGTCATCCTTGTCAGGAAATTATGATGCCCATATTTTGCTTAAAGAAAAATTCGCAAGACCTAGTTTTACGCACTTTATCAGGCTCAGGTTTTTACATGAATCAACCTTATAAGGCGAAATTTTACTTTTCACTCCCATAATATATTCGCAGACGTCCGCTAATGCACCACCACCACCCACAATGCACTGACCATATTTTTTACTTTGTGTGAACACTGCACCATCGATTAGATACAAAGTCAACTTACCTTAGCTCTTAGACTTTGCTCTTTCTAGGGTAATAAAACGATCAAAATTTAAATGAAAATGAAATAACGAAACGGTACGTTTCCAGCGTTCTTTCTTACCGGGCACGTGCAAGCTCTGGAATGAACTCCCTGCATCGGTGTTTCTTGAGTACTATAACCTGTCCTTCAACCGAGGTTTAATGAGAGTGCTGTCCTTAAGGTAGGCAACGAATTTGTTGTGTTGGCCTCCTGGCACTGCAAAGGTCCATGAGCAGCAGTAGCCGATTACCATCAGGCCGGCTGCTATCTCGTCTGCTTGTGACAGCAATAAAAAAATAAAATAAAAATAACGTATCAGCACCTAATTCAAGTTATTGTCGTTCTAAGTTCAGTAATAAAGTTCCAGTGAACAATTAATAGTGAAAGTTAAGTTAATCTGTGTGTACATTTGTATAGTTCATTAGCAGCGGGTAGTGACCCGGTGGTGCGGCGTCCCTCTTTGTCCTGGGAGGCTCGCCGCCACCGACGCGCCGCGGTTTCATATCACGAATACTTGCTCCACTGAGGTTTCATTTCAACATTCTTGCGAGCTCAACAGATCGAGAATTTGTTTGTATTAAGAGAACGGTACGTCGTTCGTAGATAATAATATTAAGACTAATGTGAGTTGAACTGGCGTGTCGATTTCCTTTATACGATTAATTTTGGCTGACAAGAGTTTATTTAATGGGTTATAGGTATTTGAAATTTAATTTGCATTTATTGAAGATGATTGATCGTGAAATAATTACCCACACGGTGGTTCTTTAAAGTTTAAAAGACTAGGTAACTTTAATCTGATGTTACAATGTGTGATTTACATATCACTTCATGTGGGAGCAGTCTAGTTATTAATGTTTCATAAGTGTAGTTTAGTAATAAAGGCCGGCTGCAGGGCCTCCCCCCGCACCCCTCGCCCCTCGGCCGTGCCGCGCCGCTGCAGCTGTTTGCCTCGCTTGTTTGACATCATTTATCCTTTGAGATCGTAACGATGTAAACAGGAGCGCTCTAACAACAATTTTGTGTCCGCGCGCCGCTCGCACGCCGCTGTGTGCTCCGCTGTGCGCTGTACACACTTATTATGATATAACGCTATTAAAAATTAAGTTCTGCTGTGATATGGCCCGTACGTGATACTTAAATAACTGAATAAAAAACTACAAAATGTTATATTTTCTTGATACGGTCTTCGTTTTCCTCATCTCAGTTGAGCTCATGTAAGTGATTGATAGATAAATATATCGCTCATGACAACATCTCGACCCGCACAAAATCCAGCGATTAGAGATATTATGCGGCTCTTCTATGGCTACTAATATTTTCTCCGAGGCGGCACCAACAAGAGTAGAGTCTTCAGCAGCTAAATTGACCCCGGATCAAACTAATTTCCTCCGAGCCACGTGCGTCCTACAATACACGTATTTGTTTCGTATTTCAGAGGGTGTCTGTGTAATCTTTTTTTAAAATTGCCGTTATGGACAGACGAGTTGGCGGACCATCTAATGGAATGCGGCTGCCGCTGCTCATGCACTCGGCTGTATAATTAATGAGAGATATTTTTTATTGTAAAAAATTTAGAGACTAATTTACCATTCGTTTGATGGTGATGGTAATCGAAACAACTGCTCATATAAAGTAACAAGACTAAACAACACCATGAATTACAAAGCAAAAGTTGGCATTCCACTTGTATTGTATGTCAAGTAGTTACTCTGGCTATAATGTCACTCAAACGTAAACACAACAGTGCATTTATACTGCTGTTTGGCAGAAATATACATTGCGGTGGTAAATACCCATGCGGCCTCTTACATAATATGATAAGCACCAGAGTCTAAAAGATTTAATATTCATATTGATATTGCGACTTTTTACAATCAATTTTAACAATAGCTTAGGAATGCACTAGTCCGTATAGAATTGGTAAATAACCACAATTTTTTTCATCTTTCTATTCTATCGTTATTAGCAATTGAAGCACAGAATACTGATATTACGTAGCTACAAAATTAATAGATCGGTTAATTACTTCCCCGAAATACTCACGTGTGCATCCGGCTATACTTCTCGACGTGAATATTATCATTAAGATAGTAATATCAAACAGGAAGCGAAATTATTACTATATCGCCATAAGTCTGATGACAAGCCGATAATCTCATGTTCATATACAGGGTATATCAAGACTGCTACCGAAAACGAAGCCGGGTGGTAGTTGACCCAGTATGTATGTAATCGAGAAATTCTCACACGTAGTTTGGCCTAAGCCATTTGAATTTGTACTAGTGGTCGCCCAGCGGTCAAAATTCGACCATAATTCATGTATACTGTATGTATCTGTATCAGTCCATATACGTCCCACTGAAAGGCACGGGCTTCCTCTTCAATCGAGAGTAAGATAAAGGGGTTAGACCATGTAGTCCACCACGCTGGCCTAGTGCTGGTTGGCGGACTTTACGTAACTACCATAGAAATTCTTACAAATCCCTGTTGTTTGCAAAGTTACCTCACGACGATTCATTCGCCACTATAGTGCGTGGTGATTGTCTATTTATGTACACACATCTTCGAAAACTTAGAGGTGTACCTTGAAATGTAAACCTTCGACCACCGTGAACATTTGGCAGCTGCGTCTGGTCCGTTATTAACAGGCCGCCCCGCACTGCTTTAAACAATTTTACGTTGGTTGCTCCTTCAAGTTTGAACGACTTTTACATCTCCTGTCAACCAAAGATAGACCTTCCTATATTTGTTGTACGCTTCATGCTTGAACTGATTATTAAATTAATTTATTTGTAGCGCATACTTTAATTACATAAATGGTTGCTGCACTTCTTATCCATATTATTTTCAACCGTGCCAAGTTTAAAGCTCCTCCTTCAGTTCAGTTTTCGTACAAAGCATTTCCTTCAGGTATTAATATTATATACATATGTAGATAGATAGGCATTATACAAATGAATGCATATATTAATAATATAAGTATATTTTCATCTCTGCTTTACGCTACGTTTGACTGCTTGAGAATGCTTCAGACATTACGTCCACCTATACAAAATGTGTTTAGTGTTAAAAATAAAAGAAATAATTATACATGTATTATTTTAAAATGGTATCGAAATTAAATGTAATTAAATTAATTCGAGAATTCTTGACATAATAATAGAACGTCTTTATCACAGCAGATCTGATTAGATTGTCAGGGCAGAAGATATTTGAAGGTATTTGTTTATAAGACAATTATCAACGAGGCAGGGTTGTTTTCATTACGCGGCCTCGTCTGATTCTTGAGGCGAGGCTCGATTTAAGCGGCCCGAGCGCGGACAAAACAATTATCTGATGGAGCCGAAATAACTTGATGTTTGAGGAGGGGCGGCGGCGGCTGTAGTGCGGGCGCGGCGAGAGCCTCCAGTGGAGAGCGCTGGAGCACCCTGGAGCACCCTCCACCGGCGCGCCGACACCGGGCCGCTATTTATGGGCCGCCTGTACGTGCCCACTGAATATATCCTCTTAGATATTCCACTCGATGCATGTATTGATCACATAGTCTGCGCCCATATTGTTATCGGAACGAGCAATATGTAAAGCGGCGCTGCGCCCCTCGGCCGCGTTACTTGCGCAATATCACGCTGAGCTTGCGATTCTCGAGCACACGATAACTAATATACTTTGTGGCGCCATCAAAATTGCTTTTAATGTGCGAAAAAATGTTATCGTGTCTTTGGCTCAAATTTAAAAAAATCATGAAAACCGCTAGTATGTGTAAAAGTTTTGTAAATATTATAGTGTTTTGAATTATCAGTTAATTACAGTGGAAATTATTAGGTTGTTTCTTTACCGGAATCGTCATATATTTTTTTTTTATTGCTATGAATGGCGAGACGAGCACGCCGTTCACCTGATGGTAAGCGATACGACCGCTCATGAACAGTAGCAAAACCAAACAACACCTTGAATTAATTACAAAGCAATGCTTGGCATTCCACTGCGCTCGCCATCCTCAGACATAAGATGTTAAGTCTCAATATGTCCAGTAGTTACTACTATACAATGCCCTTCAACCCGAAACATAACAGTGCGTTTACACTGCTGTTTGACGGGAGAAATAGACATTGCGGTGGTACCCACCCAGATGGCCTCTCACATATGAGAGACCTACCACCAGTGATATATATGAGTAGCTTGAAAAAAATGCTAAACATCGAATACTGGCATGTCAAAGTGAGTCGCTAGTAAGCGCAGTCTAAACATTAGCTGAGCCTGACAGGTGACATTCCGGTGTGGTTTGCTCTCAGTACAATATACTCGGATAAGAATACAAACGTATAAACACCATTAGGTTTAAAAATAATGGCTAGTATGTAGCTATTTGAGAAAATAGAATTATATAAATGATATGAAATTGAACCGTCTGTAATCGTGAAGATTCAATTCAGTGGTGTAGATAGTACGTCTCGCAAATGCGCTTAGAGAGTACACGTGCAGGCGCGATAATACGACGAGCTGAATATTAATGCACGTACAGCGCCGTCGAAGGCGCGCGCGGGGGTGCGGGTGCGGGGGCGCGGGGTGGCGCGGCGCGGGCCGAGGGGCGCGAGGGAGCGCGCGGGGAGGGACGCCGCGTCAAGCATAAAATCAAATTACCGATTGGAACTGGCAATATCGACGTGCTCACTCGGAATATTAGTTTCGCATATCACAAACTCGGTTTCCTTCTGTCGGCGGCGCGGCGTCTCGCGTTCAGCCTCTCCGACACCGCCGACACCGCCGGCACCGCCACCGACGGAGTTGGTCGTCGGCGATTTAATTACCCGCCGCTTAATCACTTTATCTGTGTTTATGTTTCAATTTAGGCGGCGCGGGACGAGCCGCCGCGCGAGGCGAGGCTCGCTGCACCGAGTTTAACTCAGTTTACAACTCGCTGCATTTAATATGATCCCCTCGAATTTCATCGCTTTTTATTTTTCATGTAGAATTTTCTCACGCGTTTGTTGATTTGAATAGGCCTCACGCTTATTTTGGAGGATGATTTAAATATGTAAATTGCTTTATTACAGGGCTCGGGCCCGCGCCGCCTCGGAAAATAAGTTTTCTACAAGATGAAAAGCTCCGAGACTCTCTCTAAATACTCGTAAAGTTGTAAACAAAAAAAAAACGAAAATGAAGCTCTTTACGTGTCTTTAGATTTTAATGAATTATAACTTTACATAAACACTATACAGAACAATGTACTAATTATTCTGTGTCAGACCAAATACGTCCTACTGCAGGGCACGGGCCTCCTCTACAATCGTCAGTACGATTGAGAGTGGTTAGGCCATATAGTCCACCACGCTGGCCTAATGCGGGTTGGTGGACTTACATACCATAGAAATTCTTATAAACCGCTATGGTATGCAGGTTTCCTCATGATGTTTCCCTTCACCATTTAAGTGCGTGGTGATTGACTATCAATAGACACATGACTCCAAAATTCAGATATGTACCATGTGATTCGAACCCGCGATCACCGCGAACATGTTAGCAGCCGCGTCTGGTCCGTTTACCAACAGTCCACCACGCACTTAATTATTCGACATTGTTAAATTTCAAGAAGGAGGCCGTCAAAGTGTTGTCAAAGGTCGCATTGTGCTGCGTTAAATTGATGACACAAATCTATTTCGAGTGTATTTGATAAGGAGCGTTGAGTAGTAATTTGGAGAGGGCATCAAGTGTGAATATTAATTGAGCGGCCCATCGGTCGAGCTGCGAGGAGCAGGCCCGGCCCGGCCCGGCCCGGCCCGGTACACATCGCTTCATTTCCATGCCTTTGTTGTAATACACTCTCATTTGAACACCACTCACCCGCTCTACGCCTACTCCCACAGCCTAAGCAAATACTCCAACAAACGTTTAAATAAGCCCTCGTCGTGTAGAGCCGGCGTAGCACACGCGTAGCCACGACGTAGTGCTACGCTACGTAGCAATTCAAGCGTAGTACGTACTATTTGTAGCGGTGTGATGTCTAGTCCGAGCGTTCAATTAAATAATGATCTGTGGACAATAGAATAATTTATGTGCCGTTATATGGCGCTGCGGTTTGTGTACGTCATACCTTGCTCGTCGTACTAATTAAACTTATGAATTGTCGGTTCCACGGTGACGGCGCCAAGTCGATTCCGTAACTGTTAACTGACTCCACTGTTTCATTACTCAGATTGCAATAAAGATAATCAATGGGATTGTTGAAAATTGCTCCATTTATAAATTACGCCAATAAATCGTTGATGTACTGGCATATTCCAATTAACATTGGCGACGTTAAACACTGCGCGACGTATTCTCGTTATAATAAAACCCAATTTTGTTAGAGTGAAGTTGAATGGGAGTTTAATGAATTTCATGTTATTACTTGCGCGTCTGAGTTGGCAAGTACCGCCGAGTGTCAAGTCAAGACTTGACTTTCGCGTTGAGGACGGTCGTGCTGGGACGGGGTGTGGGGCGCGGGGCGCGGGGCGCGGGGTGCGGGGTGCGGGGTTGGCTCATGGAGATGAAAGATTTCCTTTATAATGTAACATTGCGAATCGTTTCAACTGCGATTACACTCAATTACTGGAGTAATATTTGGTTTCCGCGCGGCTCTGCGCTGCGAGTGTGTCCGCGGGGGCGGCGCGGGGGCCGGGGCGGGGCAGGGTGCTGGGTGCGGGGTGAGGGGCGCGGGCGGCGGGGGGCAGGCGCGGGACGACGCGCCGAGCAGCGGCCGGGAAATTAGATTTAACGCCGACGTTTTATTGTGGCATTTAGTTTATAACGTTTTTATACTCCTCTGAAATACTGTTTAAACGTTCACCATAATGAAATGTACCTGAGCAGGATGAAAACGTTCTGAAGACACTCGAGTGTTGTGCACACTTTGTTCGCTGCACCGGAAAAATACATCGCTATACCTTCCCACGGACGCTGCGAATTGTGTATCAATTTACCTTGATATCAACAATTTTGTGAGATGTCGAGAGTGGTAGTTATTGTGGCCATCAGCTAAGCCCTCTGTTTAAATATAGTACCAGAGTGTCGCGGGCGCCGTGACCCGGGTGGCGCGGGGCGAGGGTACGGGGGTGCGGGGCGGCGCGAGGCGAGGTCCGCGGGAGTGCACGAGGCCGTCACACTGTCAAAATCACAATTACTGAGGTGGCGGCGCGGCACAAAGCTACTTTAGATGTTTGAGCTGCTTGTGTCGCTCGCGTGGCTCGGCATGTCGGTGCAAGGTCGCGACACACTGACATCTACACGCGGCGGATGCTCGCTCTAACTACTTCCAGCTGTCTTCCTTACTTTGCATTTCATATGTTTTTTATGTGTCGTACAGTTGTTCGAGTCGACCGGTCTTGGATTTGTAGTGTGCCTGTTCCGACGAATGTATACGGCACGCGTGCTTATTGGACGCATACATGAATAAAATGTGGGGTTCCTCCGAGCCTACATATTTTATGTCCGACAGGTCGCAAACTCGCCTTATGATATTGTACAATGATTTTACATAAAGTACAGAAGCCACGAAGTATCGGCTTATATAATAAATTAGACCGAGAAGAAACTTCGTTTTTTTCTCGTTTCATGAAGTGTATAATAAATAGAGCACTCTTTACGCCCGATTGTTAACAGTTAGTTTAAGCCGCATTTAAAGTAGGAGCTGTTTATAATATGAATAGGGTGTTTTTTGTTGTTACATTTAACTTTAACTTTGTGCGATTCCTTGTAGGTATGTTGGCAGTGGAAACTCTAATGCTGGCAATTTTGGCTAATTGCTAGAAACATGCAATTAGGTAATGTCTTAAATTACACCGTAACAGTTTCGCGAACATGAAAATCTACAAACACAAGCCCCATACCGCTGCTAATGATCCTCTATTACATTTAGCGAAAAGGTGTGTGCTTTTGTACCGTACAGTGGTCGATGAATTTCTAGTAGTAGTTTTTTTTTATTGCAATGAATGGCGAGACGAACATGCCGTTCGCCTAATGGTAAGCGATACGACCGCTCATAAATAGTATCAAAACCAAACAAAACCTTGAATAACAAAGCAATGCTTGACATTGCACTGCGCTCGCCATCCTGAGACATAAGATGTTGAGTCCATGATATGTCCAGTAGTTACTCTGGCTACAATACCCTTTAATCCGAAACACAACAGTGCATTTACACTGCTGTTTGATGGGAGAAATAGACATTGCGGTGGTACCCACCCAGATGGCCTCTCACATGTGAGAGACCTACCACTAGTAGCTATTTTCGAAACGTGCCGGCTCCTTATAGTTTCTGACATCGTACAACGAATGCTAGTATTTTTTAAGTAGAGACAATTAGTACACATGTCAGACGGTATGTGTTGTATAATATACAAAGGCACCTAAAGTTTCTATGACTAGCTTGATTTCCCTGCACGTTTTATCCAAACGCAATTCACTGCAGCGCAATGACATCGTAAAAGTATTTCCGTGAACCGAGTTACCAAGTCTTGAACGTAAATGTAAGTTTGGTTTAATGGAAGCAGTTAATGTGCGGTGGTGACAGTGAGCGACGAGTGCGCCGCGTCGGTAATCGCCTCAGATACACATCTCCGCGGCGGTACTTAAGTAGCTCCAATCGATATCGGAAGCGGCTCTCCGTCACTCGCGGCCGGCGCCCGCGTGCTCGCTCATTTGCACGCGACGCTCGTAAAGGATGCCGTTAACAAACTTGGCTTGTACGTGTTGCCTCTATACGTAGTGCGCGACTAAATTACCCTCTTCATCCGAAACTATCGAACTCCACGCTGGTGTTAGAATAGCACGTGAGTTCGGTTAATGTCGGCGCGAGATAAAGCTCGTCAATTCCGCTCTAATCGCGTGTGTAATGCCACATTAAGGGCCAGCATTCCGCACTTTCCGTTTATAATTAAACCGCAGCATGCCCCCCTCTCCTCCCCCCGCTGCCTCGCCCCGCCCCGCTGCGTCCCGCAACACCGCAACACTCACACTATTCAATTTGTATCAACTCTAAGTTTAGTTGAACACTCAGCGCGCCGCACCACACTGCACACAATACATCCACAAAGTTTTTCTAGTTGGTGCGCTACACTCGCTTCACTACAATACGGTGAAATCAACACTTATTACTAGATTGCCTAGTTGTTTGTTACGCGAAGTAATTGTTCGTTGACTTTGAAACCTTGTACTGACTCCTTGTTCAATAATTGTAATGTTCAATTTTGTTGTTTTATAAAAGAGTACCTAACAAATATATTAATATAATTATGAGACTTATTATTTATAGATGCATAATTGAAAAAAAAAAAAACAACATATACACATGATTAATTAACATTATTGCCTTATTTATTAAGTTTTTTTAAACGTAGTTTTAAAATCAATTCATACTTGTAGTCGGTTCAAAGTTACATAATTCTCCCGTTAAATTATGATTTCATTGAACAATTCATAAATGAAATAACGCTCACACTAGTGGCAAGTAGGCTAATCACACGAGCATAAACTATGTAATAGAACATGAACTTCTCCAGCTGTAAGGAATCCGTTGAAATCTTTTTACATTGGCTCCCATCAAAGATATTTGAGAAAGTTTACGCGCCGTGTGGGACGAACGATAAATTCATTTGATGCGTGCCATAAGTCTCGAAGAGGGCCGGGATGGCGGGATGTGTGCGGCGCGTGTGACGCGTGTGACGCGTGTGATGTGTGCGGCGCGGCTCCTCGCGGCCGCACTTCACTCAGATTTGATGGCGCACCGCACCGCTCCCGTTTCATTAAACATTTATTCGGTGTTCAGAGAGGTGCCGCGGCCGCGCCGTTTGCCTAAACAGATGCCTCCGTGGGGCCAGAAACAAATGTACCTTTTTTGATAGCGCTGACAAGTGAGGCTTGTAGGGAAATAATTTATAAAACAGGAATACATCGCGTGTGTGAATGCAGGCCCGCGAGCGACGCGCCGCCGCCCGCCCGAGAGCTCTATTCAGACCTTACTTAAGTATCTTACTGTGAGCGAAACAAGCTTTTATTTAGTTCAAACACGAGATTTGGGTTTCTCTTGCATTCAAAACACCTCTTTTATATCTTTAAAACTGATAGAATTATGTATGAAAACTAATTTACCACCGCCGTTTTATGAACACCGCAATAAAAGAAGACGCATAAATTCGTTTCATTACATTATTTAAAATTGTGGAGAACGATAAAATTTTACGAGAATATCCTGGCTAAAGTAGCAAATTTTAAAGAAGTAGACCATCTCGCAATGGCGTTTAAACACCATTCTAGGGGGCGTGCGCCTGCGGGTTCTTGCGGGAGAACTTGACGCCGAACACGACTCTTACAAGGGGTTGAAACTTCGCCGCGGCATTAAAACGTGTTGTAAGTAGTTCCTGCGCCTCCATACATAACGACTGCGCTGGCCATTAACAATCCTGTGCGGTGCACATACATGGGACCGGCGCTACATATTTTATTACGTGTTGAGAATAGGAGCTACGAATGTTCTTAATGTTGTGAATGTGTTTTTGTCAGTTGCTCTTTTTATCGTTTTGTAAAGAGGCAATGTATTGATATTATTGCTTAGCGATAGTTCATTAGTTGGTTATTTATTAGAAGCTAGATAAGTTATTATTATAGACGAAGCAATTTATCATAAAGGATAATGATGCTTTGAGTTGGCAATTTTTTCAAGTGAAAACGTTTTACAATTCCGACTGTCTGTACTGTAACGAATAGAACCGGAGCCCAGTTAAATCAGACTGGAAGCGGCGGACATGACGTCCACAAACGGCCTCCTTGTGCTCGTCGCAGCGCTGACTACAAAGGCAAACATTGTAAATAATGAAGTTGACAGTTGTTTGTGTGGTGTCGCCGTTGAAATAAGCAGACATATTTAAATATTAACCGCGAGGCAGCCGCGCTCGAGCCGCTCGAGGCGCTCGCGGCGACTGGAGATTTTTCTCAGCGCTGTAATTTCATTGCTCCGAGCTTGTATCTCAACTCGCTCCGTTAAGGGAATTACACGCTTCTTTCTTATTTAGTATTTATTTTATGAGAATTATACTTATAACTGGCTTGTTGGAATACAACATGTTGAGTGAGCAACAAGTTATTGCTTCGTCTTAACTTATTTATGCAAAATACATTTACTAAACTAATAAATAACTTCGAGTGAGCAACTCTGTATTTTGTATTATTATATATTGCTAAATCGTTTGTAGTAGAGTTGGGTAGTGACTTTTGACTTGTAAGGAAGAAATGATAAACATGGTCATAGATTGGCAACATGCTTTTTAGTGCACGAGGTGAAGCTATTAAGCTACCCTTTAGGTACCCGGGTGGAGTCATAAAGGGGTACGTGAGTGTCACTGGCCTTCCAGCCTGGTGTACTGCGGATGTTGTGGCTGAGCTGGGTCTCTTACAAAATCCTCGCCAGTACACTGACTAATATCTCTTCAATGACCGTCAAACGCATAATGGGCGGCACTGGAAATCCCAAGGCGACAAGCGTTCCCAGATAACCCTCACTAATGACTGTTTTTGGATGCCCATTTAAGATATTATGGGCCTCCACGATAGACACTAAGCCACGCGTTCTATCGCACATCTCGAAGTCGTTATACGTGAGGGCGCACCGCGCGCAAAAGGCGAGGCGGCCTGTTGGTTAAAACTCTCAAAGATATCCTTTGCTTTATGGTAGCCACACACGTAGCTATGTAACTGCGAAAATCTTAGCTTACATAAGTATTGGTGTTGCAGTGTGTGTTAATGATAATTATTATTCAACTAAATATTAATAATTGCGCTTACTTTGGTCTGGTACAAGTATTAAAAGTCATGTCAATTTTCGATTCAATCCAGGTGCAAGTTGCGTTAGCGCTAGTGTAGTTGAACGTGTGTGGCAGGTTAGTGTTCAAGTTTTAGTAGCATATATTACTATACAGGGTATATCAAGACTGCGACCGACTTCGGGTGGTAGTTTTAGTCACCTCAAACACAATGTGAACAAAAATATCATCGTAATTTGGGTGGTAAATCCATAGTAGTGCTAAAATAATAGTTTAAGCCCTTGCGTACCATAGCGTTTTTAAAAATAAAAGGGCGCACATTCTTTTTTTAAGAAAACTATGTATTTGCCACTCAAACACGACGACAAGATAAAATTAAAAAATATAACTGACTTCGTTTTCGGTCGCAGTATGGATATACCCAGTATAAGAGTATGTTGTCTTTTATAAATGCCTCAAATAAGTTTCTGTTTTCGTACATAAATGAATAACTTATTCCATCCTGCGGGTGCAAATTTCAATTTATTTCATATAATTATATTATAGGCCGGCATAATTGTTTCCATTGGCATGGGACTGCCGTCCGATGCCAATGGATACTCTGCCTGGGCGGCATTTGCGCTTACCATCAGGTGCAATGCCGCCACTATGTGGGGCCACAATAAAAAAAAAATATGTCCAGTAGTTAGTCTGGACACACGACAGTGCGTTTGCACTGCTGTTTGGCGGGAGAAATAGACATTACCTACCCTCTCACATATGAGAGACCTGCCACCACCTGCTAATTTATAATATTTATATTTATAAGATACCCTATTAGTAATACTTGTCTGTGGTTGGATAGATTTTTACTTACCACAATGCGAATAAACGCGTAACGTCAAATCAAGGGAAGATACAGACCATAAAAATAACCTCTGTTATTTAGAAAACGAGTGGGTATTGGTCGCACGTTCTTGATCATGTAACTGGTATTCGAATGAGTGGAGCGCGCCGCATCACGCACCGCCGACGACGCTGCCAGCTCACCGAGGTTTCGCTTCTAGTTTCAGAAAACGGATTAATGCTGGTGGATTTTTGGAGCTTTAATTCATGACTGGTATGGCAATAGATTCGCATTCACCACATCTCGGGATGGGAATATGTTCTGCGAAATGCAGGTATCATTAATTATGCCTATATGGTAGGGTAAATACAGATGGACCTGTGTGTATGTAACTTGGAAAATGATCTATTATGACCTGAATCATTAACCAAAGAGAGAAAAAAGTAATTCTTAATAACTTTTTTCTCTCTTTCTTTTTAAAGAGGGTTTCAAATATAAATATGTCACCCTCATTGGAGCACGTCACATAAAACCAAACAAAGCTACGTCTCATAATACCTAACATGAAATATTTACACAAAGATTTAGCCTCATCCGACAAGCGCTCAGACAGAATCGAATTAAATATTCATGTTGACTTTATCTCAAATGCTGAATAAAAATAATCTAAATAATAACAAATAATCGACTTCATTTCGAAAAGAATGATTACATCGACCAATACTATCACTGCAGGCTTACTACACGCATCTTGAAGCTAGGTGTATTACAATGTTGATAAGTCATTGACGGATTGACATAAATATAAAAATCGGAAGTACTGCGGCTGACTTCGAACCCCAACACAATGCCGTGGTCCAATGTGGTGGATATTATTAGCAAGTAGTGGAAAGTAATAAGATGGATACAAATCTCCTTCAAAGTTCCAACGTAAGTAGGGTATACAAACCACTTTAGTCATATTTTACAAGTTTACACACAAAGCTGGTAATTTCACCGAATAATATTATGATAATGAGGACTTGGAAATAGCAATTCATTTGTTTAATGCCTAAGAAAAGACAGCCGAAATTCATAGTGGGGCAAAATAAGATTCATCTTTTTGGTTTACTTGAAAATGTAGCGACGGATGGAGTGCGTCGCTGGTCATAGTCCGTCGTTTGTCGCGTGGCCAGTTCGCCCCCGCCGCCGCCGAGCTCGCTTTGTGTCGAGCGCGGAGCTCCCTGGGGAGGAGCATCAATTAAGTCCTGACGCTGCACTTCAGTTTCGCCAAATTCACTCTCGTAAACCGAATCTCAGCGCACTTCATGACGTCACGTAACGAGTTTAAGTACCGAAACAAAAAATTAAACGGAAAAATCTACCGGCGCATTCAGACGCAAATTTATTTGCAGCTCTGATTTTACTTTTCAGCATTTGAAGCGAACCGAATCGAACTCCCGTCTCGTTTCATATTTCTGCTTTGTTTGGTCAATAGCTCACCATTCCAGCATAAAACGGTTAAATGCGTGTAGTTTTTATAAAATAAAAAATAACATGCGGGCCGGTTTAATGTGAGACGTTTTCGTGGCGCAATGTTGGCATGTGTAATAGCTGTTGCAACCCTGTATGAGCGGGGATGAGCAAACAGCAATTTGGAGTGGGTCCCGCTGCTCGAGGGCGTCGTGGCTTCACTGTGCAAGTAGCTGACGTCGCGGTCACGGACCAACAGCTTGTAATCGCACACATGGCGTGTTTCAAAGTGCGCCGGAGCCACGTAGTTAGTCGGAGTTTTTGTTTGCCAGGTGTTTGGAAGTTAGTTGCATGTTGGGAGTGCAATTAACTGCTGTAACCGACATCAAACGCGGTCGACTCTCGGGTAAGTGATCGCGGCCGGCACAAATACTGTTTAAAACATTCTGCATTTGCAATGTACGAGAATGTAAAGCGCTCGTTGTTTCTGTTTAATTTAGACTTGCTGCCGGGAAAGACTCGTAACAGGTAATTTCAACACTATTTTCATGAAATAAGACAGGTATTTTAGGAGGCTTATTTTGTTAGCTATTCTAACGCCAGTGAAATTCGTTTTAATTTCGGTAATAATTCCCAGATCTTCTGAGTGATAATAAACATTCTGTTCCAAGATATTAGAGCTGTAGGTAATGTTTAGGATTCCACACTGTAGTCTTTGTACTAGAAGACGGTGGTTTCGGTAGAAAAATGTGTGCCATTTTTGCATCTCATTCGATTCTTTAGCTAGAAGCCAGTGGATTGTTGGACTAATATGGACATGTTTTGCCAGAGGATATTCTAGTTGGACTGCTCTACATTTACCATCAGGTGGATTATAATCACTTCGCTCTATTAACACTTTCGCGGACAGAACGTAATTGTACGTCATGATTTTAGATTTTGATACGACACAACGTATAATGACGTTCAAAAGCAAAATACTATTAACGGCAGAACGTTGATATCCGGTGAATTTTTAAGCAAAAATTAGTTTCACGGTACCTTCTGTCACAACATATCGAAAACACAAAACCTTACTGTCATGTGGACTTTGTTTTTTACCATGTAATAAATGTGCTGTTGGTAATGTACGGCATCGCTACATACACACGCACAACGTGTTTATACGTCCCATGCACCTCCCGCGTCCCTACAGTCAGTGTGGCTGTGTCACGGTAGCGGGGTTCGCATAATACATATCAGTTGTGCTATTAGTGACACGACGATTGCAAACGATAACGTGATAAAACGTTTTTTGTCATATTGTCTTTTTAACATTCAATATTATAGAACACAACGTATTTACACGCCAAATCTATTTGTATGGCAATTTATTGTGTCATTTTACAACACAACTTGAACTGAGACCGTCCGCGAACGTGTTAAAAAACACAAGGCGGCATATTCATGGGTTCTTGCGTCGGCGAGTAGCCGTGAAAAATTGGTAACAGGGCAGCTCAGGGTTATAGGTAAATCCAAAGTGCTTTAAGGTAGACTGGAGCCGGAGCGAATTTTCAGTAAGTTGTTTTGGTGCAACATAGTAGGCTCGCTTGGCGGCGCGCGCGCCCGTGCGTGACGTCATCGCCCGCTACCTGACGCCGACCCAATCACGTTAGCACTGCGCACGGATCTCGCACTCGCCACTACTGCTTTTAAGAATTTGACAATTTGCCTCACGGCACAGCGTGTCAATCTATTCCATTATAGTTTTTCAATTGATCTTTTAATACTTTGGCCGACTCTTGACACTTGACAATTTGGGATTAGAATGGAAATTTGTTCAGTATTATTGGACGCTGCAGTAGCATACGACGTTCCTTTATTATATATTATTTCAGTTACATTCCCTGGAATTATACGAGTGCCAACAGCAGGCAAACTGGTTTTAAAATCAAAGATATGTGAAATAATATTTTACGTGTCGAATTTGATGTTATTGGATTTAGCATCATATTTGCAGATACGTTATTAAGTGTCGCATATAAACGCGCCATCAGCGAGATCCCGGCCCACTGGGATTGCATTATAGCTGTAATAAATTCGAATGTAATCCATGTTAGTTTGAACGGTAACAGATTAACGAGGCCTGGCGCGGCGGCTCATAAACTGCGGTTTGGATGCTAAATTTGCGATTAGTTTATATGTACACATTAAATATGCTGGTGCGGCTTAATGGATCATGTCGACGAGAGAGCCGGCTTAGCGAATCACTATTAACAACTTATGTTTTGTGCGATGCGATGTCACGTTCAGAGCGTGTCCTGCCCCATCAGCCATTTATTTTACGAAGAGTTACCGAATTATAGATATTAGTTTTTGTGAGTTCATACTGCTTTCAGCAAAACCAAAGGCTAATACGTTGTTAACCACTGGCTATAGTCAATCGTTTAGTTTTCGATCTTTCATCTCTTTAGTACAGGCGTAGCGTAACTTTCTATTCGGTACCCATCGTTTTCTTACATAATATGTGTATATTAAGTAATTGAGAGGGTCGATAAGCCGTCCTAAAATAATACTACACAAGTACACATATGCCACGTATTATTACAATTTATTGAATTAAGCGCGTGTAAGAAGGCCACTCTGGCATTAGTCGATTTATAGTAATTATGTATTAGTTAGGGTCCCGGCCCGGCCGCAATATCCGCAGCGTGCCGGACTGGCCGACCGGTGACACTAGCATGCCCCTTCCGGCTTCCCTCGGGGCGCCGGAAACAATTCTTGGCAATTTTCTTCATCAGTAAAACTATATAGCAAGAAGTTATGTGTGTGTGCATGAAACATACTTGCGGAAAAAATGTTATAAGAAATCTTATGACCGCCGCGGTATAAACACAGGCCAATATACATTTAGATAATCGCAAATATCATGCACAACGAATACTTTAATAAATGGCTTGATATTTTGAGTATCAACTCACAACTGTGTTTAAACTTTTCGATGACTCCACGGAGTTTCAATGAGTCTCGCGTTGCACATCCCTTTGTGCTTTGTGTGTTGTCACAATACGTTTGTCTCTTTCGTTCAATCCTAACAGATTTCTGGTAGCTATTTGGCTTCTTTATACGAATATCATTTTTAACACAACCACTGCGTTTTTGTTTAGTCTTACTCATTTATTTACAACAATCTTTGACACTTTTAGTAATAAGTTTTCCAAGGGACGGAACCACGTTGAATACATTCCATTTCATTAAGTTTTTTCCTTGGAATAAAGAATTTGCCATAGATAGAACTTTGGGAAATTAGAAGTTTTAGTCGACTCTCGACTATAAAAGGTGCTATGAACTTCACTATCACTGATAACAAAATAACTTATTATAATACGGGAAATTCCTTTGTAGAGTTTTACATGAAAGGAACCTTATTTAAAAAACTAGCGGTCGGGCCCGGCTTCACCCGGGTGCAGATAGCTTTTGAGTCCAGTGTTGATGTGGCAACAACATAATATTTTGTGTACTTACTATATTTCCCGCGTGCCGTCGACTATATTTCCCGTTCCGTTATATCCGGTTTATGTCCCGCCTCATTCAGTCTCATGATGAATGATGTCAGTCAGTCAGTCACTTTTGAGTTGATTTATACAAACTTTCATGCCCTATTTTATCCTCTTAGGGGTAGAATTTATTAAAATCCTTTCTTAGCAGATGCCTACGTCATAACATCTACCTGTATGCTAAATTTCAGCCCGATCGCTCCAGTGGTTTGGGCTGTGCGTTGATAGATCACTATGCCAGTCAGGCATCTTTGAATTATATATATTTATATATTGAACATTTCTTAGTACTCGAATAATAAATTTGTAATAGGTATTTGCAATTAGATTCATAAATTACGTGCGAGTAAGCAAATCTAGGGCGTCGTTTAGTCCCACAACAAATATTGAAATACATGAATAAAAATGACACAATTATCCCTCTCGTATAAATGGATTATTTATAATATATTTCCAGCACGCTGCGCTCCGGCCGACGACGTTCGCTTCGGCGTCCTTATTTTAATATAAACTAGTTAGGATTCCCGGATATTATTAGGGTAAGGGCTCCATTATAAGTAGTACGTGTTATTAATAATGCAACGGCAGTCTCCGCTCGCCGCCGATAGCGTTGTATCTCATGTACTCGCAGACTCTCCCGAACCCTTCCTCAAATGTGTTTAAAATTTCAGGGAAAAGTTTCTGCCGAACATCCCCTCCCCCCTGCCCCACTCGCTTCTCCTCGCCACCCCTGCGCCTCCAGTGTTTATCTAGAAGCGCCGCCACAGATAACACTTCCCATTTTATTATATCTAACGCATTTTGACACCGCCGCCGCTTGATAGGAAAAAGTTCGGGAACATTCGCGTAACGAGCAAACACAATCCTATATTTCGTTGCTTGTTAAATTACAGTTTTTGTTCGGGTCCGCACAGCTGCGTTGTTTTCACTACATTTTGTATGTTTCATGTTTTGCATCCAATTTTATGTTAGGAGTAAAATATGGAATTGCATTTATAAATTATAGTATGTACATATTGTAAGGACTGGCCTTCAGGTTTTCATACAGTTCTCTCTCTTTGTCTGGATAATCATACTTCTACGAAGGGTTTTCTCAGGCCAAGAATGAAATACATCACCTGCATAGTTTGCATATTTGAAATAAAAAACCGAATCACCTAAGTGCAGACACGAGCGTATCTTTAAAGGCCGCCAACGCATCTCCATGCTCTGCGGCGTTGCAGATGTTCATGCGCGGCGGTGATCAGTTACCATTAGGTGAACTGTATGCTGGTTTAATCCTAAAATATAAAAAAAATATTAATTTAGAGAAACAACGATTAAAATGTTCAATACAAAAATGCATTCTCCCAATTTATGTCTATGTATGTATTTTCCTATCTATCGTGCTATGTATATATAGAACAGTGAGGAGCTGATTTCAAATCCAAAGTGCGGACAAACACTTTATGTTGTTGGTATGAAACTATAATCAACTTCAATAAAATTATTTTCCGTCGGAAAATGATGCGAGAAAGCGCCTCGGCGTTACACGACTCGGCAACTCACCGGGTAAAAACATGTTATGCACCTTCATTTACTACGCGGGAGGTGGGCAGATGCGAGAAAAGTTTTTATACTATAGTACTGTGTTACGAAATTACAAATACGATGTAAAGCTGTTTCATTTGTTTTAGGATATTTTAATCAGATTTGAAGTAGTAAGCAATTAAGCATTTAACGTCGCTGAGGTAAAATGTAAGCAGTTAACAAGATCCTCTCTCATTAGAGCCGTGATTTACAGATAGGCAGTACGAAGTAATCAATACTCTCAACACGGAGGAAATAACGTTGCGGCGGAAGCTAGGTAATACCAATCAGAGCTGGTAAGGCGGAGACGCGAGGCGCGGCGAAGGAAATTAAATGAGATTCCTTCCTTGGCTCCGGCGAGGCATCTCGCCGCGGCCGCTCCCGGCGGCAGGAGCCGGCGCGGGCGGCTCATTAGCGCGGCGCTGGTTGGCATTCAGTGCCACCGCAATACCGTCACCGTTCAATCGCTCCACTACAGTGATACACCCGTCACTCTGCTGCTCTCAATCAAATTACATTCAGTGTGGCACTTCCGAACGCTGCACCTCACTTGGCATTCTGCGGCGCCCACAAATATTGTTCTCCGCCGTCATGCATAACAAACTGCGAGAGCGGAGTTACTTGTCCGATATTGTAACGGAAATTTCGCGAGAAAGTGTGCCACAATATCAAGCTGTAGTGCAGTTTGCTGACCTACGTGTTCCCCTCCTTGCACTTATTCTAGAGCTAACAAAGCTGAAAGTTAATTGATTTGGCTGACATAATTATGCCAGTAAGGCGTAATATTCTTGATTGTAATTGTCGGCACTATATTTTGACACCAATCCACGTACGATCACATTTGTATGTAAAAATAGAACCATGTGACGGATGCAAAAATTAGCCGAAAGATATGCGACAGCAGCGCGACATCGCTGCCGCGGGGCCTTTACTCTGTCGCGCTCAAAATGGAAAGACACGTGGCACTTTGTTTGATGTGGCATTTTAGCCCGACACGAGAATTTCGGTCGCTGCGACTGCTGCTACTCCCACTCTAGCTAATCACGCCCCGAACTGTCGGTCCTCATTGAACCAAATGCTGCTTTTATTTTGGCTTTGGTGTAGTTAATATATGTATATTGGTAGGTTTCATATTCTTTATCATTTATGTTTGATTAGTAGCAACAAAAGATGATCGCTCGGATTCACTACAAACTGGCCACATCCGGTCACGCGACACGATGTTCCCCGCACGTTAATACAGTGTACAAATGACGATGTGCCGTGTGTCGGTACAATAAGAAAGGCATTCTGCTCGCTCCGTTTGAATAATACATGTGCGTGTGAAGTGTGTGGCGCGCTGTAATGACGGTTGATGGAGATGGACGCGCGGCGCGGCCCGGCTCCGCGGGGACGTCCGTACGGACACACACCTTCGTCTTCCTGCCAAAGCAAAAACTTGTATCCATTTGAATACCCCAACTTTGTTTCGTATACGCTAACTTTCGCAACATTCTTCACAAAAGTTTTGTCGGGAAACAATAAAAATATTAAAACTTCTCGGCCATATCGTCCGCATCGCCGGCTGCGGCAATAAAACGCGCCCGCGCTCGTTTGAGCGACATTTATTATAAACACAAGTCAAATAAATGAATTCGAGTGAAATGTAAACGTTGCGAGTGTGGCGCTCGGACGCGGATCAATTTTTAGAGTGGTCGGCGCGGGCCGGCTCGGCGAAACCTTTTATCTCTCATTTATCATTGAGGCTGACGGCGCCGCGGCCAGCCCGGCCCGCGCCGACTCACCGCTCGCGCACATTAGCTACGCCGCGTCGGCCGCTTCGCCGGCTACTCCGACATTTTTCAACACAAAAAATTGATCCCGAGTTGGATGATGCGTGCCGAGCCGACATACCACGCCCCCGCAGCGCCGAGTCACCACGCTCGCGCTCTCTCATCCCGACGCAATTGAATGGAATATGTCACAAAAACTTTCATTTGTAGTATTAGCAATTGCTTTTGTTGTGTCTGTACGAGTTCGAGTTAACAGTCCCGGCGGCGCTCGACGCGTGACGCGCGTGTGTGGTGTACTCGAGCGCGTCAAATGAGCGGTATCATTGTAATTGTAGGATGTGCGAGATTTATAGCGCGGCCTACTGAACTAATTTCAAACGGTTGGCAGATAATTAATTCGAAATAATGAGGAGTCGGCTAAGTCGGCTGGATTAAGAACAAACGCAAACAGGGCAGAGTGGGGGCGTGGGCCGCGGGGAGGTTTCGTGGCGCAATTAATATTGTGCATGGATTAAACGTTGTGTAGAATAATGGTTAACACTTAGTGTCGGCGGCTAGTCGTGTCCGAGTCGTGCGCGTGTCGCGCTGGTGTCGCGCGGGTGTCGTGCGCGCGTGGTGCGCGTGGGAAGCGCGGTGCGCACGGTGCCCGGTGCGATATCGATTGGGCGCGGTTTGGCGCGCGGCCCAACCTTCGCCTTCTTATTTATGTTAATGTTACGTTAATTTCTATTACAAGTTTCAGAATATAATGCCCACTCGCAATTTACACTCGCCGGCCGCCGCGCTGCGACACTTTTATATCTAATTGATAACGTTTTATATTTCAGCCATAAACACGCGAGTTGACGTAAACCTGATTTTTTCTCTTGTTTTGAAATGAAATAAAATTAAAATGAAAATGCTGGCTGCAGAATAATATTATGAAATACAATATTAATAAATATAGAGAAAAAATTCATAGTAAGCAACGCGTTGGGTTAGCTGCTCCCCTACACTTGTACTGCAGCAGATTTGCTGTTCATTATATCATTTTGTACGTGTCAGAGACGAATAATGCACTTGATTGGGGCAATTTCGTGCTTGATGAGTATATTATCCAGGAGAGTGGTCAAACACACAGCAAATAATTGGAAGCTTATCTCACCGCCCGTCGGGTTTTATTCACGGCCCTTTCATAAATGAATTTGACAAATCAAAACTTATTTCACCATTTTCCGGATTGTATCCGATTGCAGTGTCTATAAACATTGATTATTTCCATCAAAATATCAAAGCATATGTTATATATGTTCATTGGAATGTCATACTTTATATTTTAATGCAATTTTCAGCGGGTGGGAGATAACGTTAATGTATTCTTCGTGTAAGAAAGCTGTGTGGCGCGTGACTTCGCTAACCCGATGTATGAAGACAAATTACTCTTATACGTCACGAGGTCGTGGAGAATGCGAGCCGTTGCCATTACGTGCCAAACGCCAATACATTCTAGCTACGTAGCTATTACGTAGCTGATGCGTAGCGCTACGACGTAGCACGTATTGAACAATATGGCCTTCGTAGTAATGCGAATTTGATGCTTTTTTTGTATATAGGCAAGCTTGCATATCGTGCAGTGTATTCAAAAGGTCGACTATGTAGTATATTGAGTCATAAAAATTGAGGTTAATTCAATATTCTTATTTTTCTGTTTAAATGTGTCGACGCGGATTTGCCATATTATATTTGTAATAGATTTATTTAATTCACATTTGAGGCGTATGTGTGTGCGTGTTTACGTTGCGGCGATTATGTTGAACGTTACAGCTTAATTACATTATGGACGTGTGCCCAATTGGGGCGGACGGAAAATTTCGTAATTACGCGACACAAAATAACTGTCCGGAGATAGCGCTGTTTAATAACATTTTTATTTGGCACATTTGCTGGCAACATTGTATGGCTGCTCAAACACTGGCGTCTGGCACAATGTATTTTACGAGGATTATTACACAAGACAATCTGCAGCCGTAAACTTGTTCTGCGCTGGCGGTCTCGGGCCCGCGAAACTCATTCCGAGAGATAAAATAATATGTTACTCAAAATCGCGACATGTTATATAAAGATTTATATTTCATATTCAGCTAAAATCTCTCTATGTTTTTCCAAATAATAATCCCACATGGTGCAGCCTTCAGCCAATGGTCAGCCTTCTTCACATTTTTCTTCCATTTCGCCCTATTCATGACGTCAACACCAGAAACATTGCTTAATATCATGTCTTATCGCGGCACATTACTCGATGCGGTTTTTGGTTTACCAAAAAATATTAATGAATAGCAATATATTAAATTTTATTTACAAAATACTAAGCTAAAATGAGTTGAAAAAATAAAATAAAAACAAAATTCTTTAGATTCTTAATCTAGTTTACAACACGTATGTGGACATCAAGTACACATACCGTGGCTGCACTATAACTATACTGCACCTATAGTCATCCAAAAGCAAATCAATATTGAGCAACCAAAACAGTCTTTGTGAGCAAATGATTTAAGCGAATGGTTTATCGATATGCCTTTAAATTGAAAAGAAAGAACATTTCGATTGCGAGACTGTCTGTCCGCCCGTGTTAAGGACCAATGCGACCGACAAATCACTACTAGAACTGTATGTTATACGAGGCGCGGTGGCAATTACTTTGTATCTCACGCGCGGCATAAATCAGAGATAACAAACGCGGCACAATACGTGTGCCTCCGTCGGCAGCGCGGGTCCCGCCAGCCGCCAGCGCCGACACATCGCCTTAACGCTGATTTACTGCAAGTATTTATGACGACACTCGTGTCGTACGACATTACACGATTTATTAGCTCGCCGCTGATCTTACTCGTAAGGGCCCCGCGAGCCACTGAAACTATAAAAAAAAATCAAATCGAATTCAACAGCCTTCAGTGTCGAAGTTGGTTTGACGCCAGCTGTAAAACGAGAGGCCGCAGTTCCGATCCCCGCACCAAAATAAACATTTGTGTGAAACACAGGTATTTGTTTCAGGTCTGTGCTTCGATCAAATGTATATATTTGATCGAAGGGTCTGGGTGTTTGTGAGACCGAAAAATCTCTCGTAGTTCCTGATACCCACGACACAAGACTCGATCTTAATGTGGGGTCAGGACTATGTATGTGACTATTGAGTGTATTTATTTATTTTTTGAATTCTATCCGTTGGCTAGCTGTACCGATTGATTTTGTTTAACTAAACAAGCAGAAATTGAAAATCGGAACGGGAGAAGCGTATAAATGAATAATTGATAATTAAGAATTCATCCAGTGCGGACCGGGGATCGCCGATGAATAATAATTCTATTCGGGTCTTAATTTTATGCAAAGTTATAAATTGGTGTTGATTTGATGAATCGAAAGAATTTGTTGCCAAAATACTAATAATTAAAACGTAAAGTATTTTGCATGGCGTCATGTAAGTGTATTAAAGACCCAGAGTAAAGCGATCATAAAGTGTAATTAGTTACCGGGTTCTTGCTTTAAAAATCGAGACGAAGATCAGCTCATAACATAAGTTCTACTCCTGGGCACTCTTTCTCATAGTAACTGGGATTTGGGCCGTTCATTAATGGAGTGCTGCAAAGAGACGTAGTGTCTAATATAAGACTCTGCGATAAACTTGACTTATCCCGGTCACCGTACAATAAATAAGGCCGTCTTTTCAGGCAAAATCCATTTGCATATATTACCTCGTGGACTGTGTCTTGTACCGGCTTATGCAGATTTAACGCAATGATTTTGACCTTCCATGGCCGAGTCCGGAGTCCAGGGGCGGCGGTGACTCCGTGCGCCGGGAAGTGTTAATGGGACAAGCAGATTAGCTGCGCGCTGCCCTCGCTGATTTATGGTTTATGTTAATGTACAGAGTCACAGAGTGTTACACATTCTGACATTAAAATGTTTATAAAAAAATACATCGACGGACAGTCAGAGTGGGATAGGTGAGTGTCTGCAAGACACCGAATGGAGGAATAGAGAAGATGACGTGTAGCGTGTGTTATTAAATGTTTTGTTTATGAGCTATAGAAGCGGACATCTAGTAGTTTGTAAATAATCGCTAAATAAAACTAAATTTATGGTCGAGGCTGTGTATCTGACTGCTTTTATTATTTATTTGTCAACAATATGTGTAATCTCAGGACTAAAGTGTTCAGAGTTACTCTTCTTTATTTACTAGGTGAGTATCTCATCAATAGTACTCACTACTCGTACATTCAAACTTGGTACGCAGCCAACTGTGCTGTACGACAAGCAGCTTTGATTGCCAACAAAATATTGTGACTATTGAGTAAGTCGGCCTTCGTAGATTCGAGACGCGACTCAATTTTCCATTAGCTTCCGGGTACTTATTTTATCGAGCCAGCTTATACACTTTATTGAAACAAAATGAAGAATACAGCATTACAGTCGTAGACAGATTACAGTCTATTTTCTTTGACTTTTAAATTTGTAAGACAGCGCTAGTGAGTTTGTATTTATGCCTGTACGCTAAACGTGTGCTGTAGTTTGTCATTCTCTGTGTGTGATCCGTCATGCAACAATCAGGCGGTCTAAACGTTAAGCTAAACATCTCAATTAACCGCCACTTCACGAGGGCGGCGCCGTCGCCGCACACGCCGCGCCACACTACGTCATCGTGCGAATAATTTATGACGCGCTTAACCCGTGTCCAACACCGCTCGCACGGGCCAAGCCGGCTGCGCTAATTGGGCCCGAGAGACACATCAACTGACGCTCGCCTCAACAACAGATAAACTTTCTTATAATAAGTGTTAATTGTTGTTGGTAATTGAATACAGCGCGTCGACACGTGTATGTAGGAACGCGCTCAACGGCTGCTTAGCGATTCAAAGGCTAATTTGCGCCGACGGAACTAATGAGGTGAAATTTGTTTCGTTCAGTTTTGCAAATTCGTTAATTTCTCACGGGAAATACGGCGGAGGTAAATACGAGGGAGCGGGCGGCGCGAACTCCGGGGAGAGGGTCTCGCTCGCCTGCGACGGAACCGCCGCGTCCCGGGTTCACGGCGGTCATACACGCGTATGTACTCTTGTATACAACAGTATAATTGAATTATAATTGATTTCGACGGCACGCACTGAAGGTCGTGGGACGTGACAAAGAATATTTGTATATGTCATTTTTGGATTAAAAAATCGTATAATATCGTAATAATTTAAAGAAGCCGTGGTATTTGTGTTGTATAAATAAATTAAATTCAATGTGAACGAAAAACATAATATGTCAGGCAAATATATTTTATGGAAACAGGATAATACACAATAATTCTTGTGGAAATTGGTTAAATACTAGCAACTGATAACCCTGGTAAGTGGTGTAGTACAGGTAAAAGCCGAGATACTAGATATTACATAATCGTAATTGTTACAGGCGAACAGGTTTCTTTCCTAAATAAAAATAATTCGCCCAGCGTATATATCGTCCGTGTACTGGCAGTAGAACAGTTTACTGAACGAATATGTACCAACACTCGGATAGTAATATCCGTTCTACGGAGCAAAACTTAGCGTACACTAAGATTATGGCGACCCCGAGTAATTCAGTAGTAAACTTGTGACTCGAGGGAGCATCGTAATGAGTACACAGTGTGTTCCGCCACTTAGTAGCGCACGTGTAGTATAGTGTGTGGTGTGTGGCGCACTCCGATATTAACCACCGCATTGTGTATTCATACAGCGGTGAAAATTACATTTGCTTTGTGGTAACGCTCCTTTCGGTCCTGGATAATTCCTATTTGGCTGACACAGGGCTTTACCAACCCAAATTAGAGGTATTATTACTCAAAACATCTGTATATGTATCCGTATTATCCATCCGTCCATATATACCCCACTGCGGGGCACGAGCCCCCCTTACAATCCGGAATACGATTGAGAGGGGTTACGTCATACAGCCCACCATACTAGTATAGTAACCATTCAAAATGTATATGTAAATCTTTATTCATATTAATCATATTAGATTGAGAGTTTAAGTCAGATATTTTAACTTTTTGAATTTGTGTTTAAAAGAATCAATTTTGTTATCATTGCCTATAGTATTATATATTTAACGCCTTGTTTTGGCGATGTGAGCAGACGTGCCGTTAGTGCCACACAACAGTCTGAATTAATATGCTTCTATCCGAAGATGAGTAAGGTAGCGAGCCTCCCTCATATATATTTATTTAACATTTAAATTTAATTAGCTTACAGTATATTCGAAGTGCTAACAATTATTTCCAAATTATGATTCAAATGGTATCAATTATCTAAAAATGTTAAATAAATTAACATAAAATATGTCGATCTGCTGGAACTCAAGGGTGAATTTGTTGAGCAGATTAATTGCCAGCTATGTAGGCATCATATGAGGTATTTCCAGGTGAAACGTGACACAATATGGCTTGTTTGGGCATAAAACTCTAATAGGATTCACAGCATACATTAAATTACCGGTAGAAAATTATGATATTTTGTGCACAAAGTTGTTATATCGATTTGGCTACAGTAGCGAT
The DNA here is from genome assembly GCA_030180105.1 of Hyles lineata. Classification (NCBI taxonomy): domain Eukaryota; kingdom Metazoa; phylum Arthropoda; class Insecta; order Lepidoptera; family Sphingidae; genus Hyles; species Hyles lineata. The sequence continues at coordinate 3,127,118 of JARJEE010000039.1, forward strand.
ACTCTTCATACAACATCGTGCAATAAATCTATGTTTTTCCGATTCATATTTAATCCACAGGTCGTTCCACTCGTTCAAGGGACTTGAGTTCGCCAGGATTTCAGACGTCGCAAATATCGTAAAGGTTCGCTTCGTGCCACCTCATACAAGCCTAAGTGGCCCGGCAAGTCGTGCGAGCATTCCTCTGTAATGTATCCCGGAGTATTCTTAAGGGCATAAAGCATCGCTGAAGTTTGCGTTCATTCAACTTAAGAGCTATATTATTATTGTAAAGAAATATTAAAACATTTGCTGCATGTTTGACCTCGGGGTAAATTATATGGATTGGTTTCCCTGATTTGTGTGATATTTTAGGTTTGAATAATAATCTCTTATGATGTTAATTTGCGTCTTGTATACAAAAAGACTCGTTGATACTCGACTGATAGGGGTATCAAAGTGTAGAAATTACTGAGGGTAGTACTAGTGGCACCTCTGTCCATGACGATACAAAATTGAGTTTTATTCCATTATACATACATTTTTATGGGTAGGTCTACCAAAGCTATTAAGATTTTGTCAATGTCGAACCGAACATTCTAAGGCCCTTGTGAACGCCCAACCGTCAATATTATTCGGGCTCGGTAATTTTTTCTTGAGAGGTGGTTTTTAGCCGTCGCTCGGTGAGTGCTCGGTGACATGTGACTGGCGCGGGGAGGTGAGGCGCGGGGAGTGGGGGGCAACGGGGGGAGGTGAATTCGTCGCGTCACGTCGCTAATAGAAATATATACTAAAGTGCATTAACTTTCAGACGTGTTCAGCTGCGCTCGGGTACTGCACTCAATTTTATATTAGCATGGTCATATGAACAAATGCACTCGTGTCTCTACAAAATGCAATAACGCAAATAACACGATACCTTCACTCAGACTGCATGTACTAGCATCGTAAAGTTCTGGAATGTAAGTTCTTTTGTGGCGTATAATTGTTGAACTGTACAGTGCTGTACTGTACAGTTGAACTGTTATGCCTACTGAAACATCTCTGTATGCTTCACTAGGCAGCGTTTCGGTCAGGTTCATGGAATTCCTGTCGTGTATGCTCGACAGTAATCACTTACGACCAGGTGTCAGTCTGCCTCCGTAGGCAATAAACTAATATGCTTACATTTCCAATATAATACAGTAATGTAAAGGCGTTTGATAGTCGACGAGACGCGCAGCTCGCGACGCGACGCCCCGCCATACATCATCGGCGACGTTTACTGCCTTTATTCATAGCACCTGTGACACCATCGCAACGAATTAATGTCCACTTAACTCCGACATTAAGTGATTGAAAGACTACTTTGAAAATATTTTATATAGATACTAAATTAGAAATAAATTAAAGTACAAGGAAAAAGATAGACCATGTTGCTTAATGTAGTTTCTCATTCAAGTAATTCAGAGCTATAGCACCATTAGAACCGGCGGTTAGCATTATTTGATAAATCAAAAAATCTTGTAAACCAATTCTTGAATAAAAAATATTTTAATTGTGGTTTTTGTTGTTAGAATGACAGATGTAATGTGTTAAATGTATAACTGTGATGGGCGAGTGCTTATTAAAAACAGTAGTGAAACTGTTATTTGTTTATGACCCAAATATTTATCTCTCAGATTAAATGAAAGACTTCTGTACTCACAGTGGATTTGACGCTCACTCTCAAACAATAAGTGTTTGTGTATTTGTAGGCCCAGGTAAGGTTCATATCGGAGCTCCTCGCCGCGCTGCTACCGAGTGCTGACTAGTGCGATCACCGCTGTGAAGGCACGTGACAACGATCCGAATATCGAAAAACTTTTATATTAAATTCAGTGCTCACGAACGCAACAAGTTTAATATTGAAATGTTACATTTTCGACGAAAAATATTACAAGATAACATTTCTGGGAAATACCGTACTACAAGTGAGCCACTAAATGCTCGAATGAAGCCGTTGCTTCGGAGATACAAATATTTATTTCCAAGTTTTAGAAAACGGCACTTAACCTTAAATTTAAAGTATAACATTTTAAAAGGTTATATTTTGTATTTGCAAATCTTTACCTTTAGTAATCTTAAATAGGTTGTCGTATAATTTACGTACTCGTTATGTAGTGAGCGATAAAATACATTATTGTTGTTTTATATGTGCAAGTGAAATTATTGTTAGCGTGTAATTATATAATTAAGTACCTACTAATTGATAACTAACAATCATTTCCTTTCGAAATAATATATCCAAACCTAATAATTAGGTTCTTCAAATTAAGCGAGCCATCCAATCATTTGTCCGACTTCGGAATTGAAATTAAAATATCTCATTTTGTAACCAAATTTGACTCTCAGACAATTGAATCTCAATTTATTCGAATAATAATCAGTCTAGGTTGTAGATGAATGAGTTTTATTTTTGTTTTCACAACTTTTGGAGCGCTATTTATTCGTTTCATCAAGTTATTAAAATTAATTCAGTTGGCGGTCGTCTTACGAGAAGTATCTGTGGCGAGGCGGGGTTGTTGTTGCTCGAACATGCTAAACACAAACTTAATCCGGCCCGGACACCTTGCGACCTGCTTGTCACCTTGTCAAAGTTTCCCACGACCCCTCTCCGCCCCGCGCCGCCGCCTGTTCGCTCTTACACCGGCTCCCTGGAGTGCCTATCGTGTTGGGAAGGGACCGGAAACAAATCGCCGCAAACAATACAAAGGGTAGTGAGCGCGGTGACCGCGGCCGGTGGGCGCGGGATGCGGCGTGCGGGGGTGCGGGGTCGCAGGGGACGCGGCGCCCGCGCTGCCTCGGGGCGTGATTGATGAGTTGCGAACTCGCGCCCGCCGATGTTTCCATGTTTAAGAAAGGTTAGCGAAAAGTATGCCTACGAGTATGTGTAATGATTTATTGTTTTCTGTTGCCTTCCAACATGTACACTTACGAATACAAAACATATTTTCCATATAAAAGTATTTATCTCCAAAATGCGACAATTGGCAAATAATTGGATGAAAACTGATGTTAAGTTTCTGAAAGACGTTATACGTTTAGCTAAATAAATGACCTAAACATAATAAAATGACACAAGAGTTTTTGGTAAGAACATGTATTAGGATCGTGCGCTCGCAAATAACAAAGATAAAGTGCATACAAATGAGCGCAACATTAGCTGAAGAGACGGCGGCGGCGGTACAGCGAGCAGGTAGCCGCGCGGCGCTGTGCCGTGTGCGGTGTCTGAGCCCTCTGCATTATTCTCTATGTTAATGTTCAAATGCCGAGCCTCGCCGTACGTACCGCCACCGCTACAATTCTCTCACTGCATACACCTATAAGTTATACCACTTTGTTACAGTCACTCCCATAGTTCGTGTTCATCTTTACTAATCCTAATCGGGTATTATTACGCTCACTGTCTTTCTACATTAAACATAATCTAGTACGTTTTATACATAAGCAAAGCTTATATTCGCTTTATCAAAAGATTTTTGCGATATTCAGTCCGTCTTTGCTCCGATCAGAGAACTGGATTGTCACGGATGGTATCTGGGTCATCCTGTCACAGCGACATTAATTAAAGAAGGTCTGCGTTCACAAGCATAATGTTCATCCAATATTACAAGCGATATGCTTTCCATTAGTACGTTCAGAGTATAAGGTACAATAGCTGAGTCAGACTATCATTTTTTTGTATTTCGGTTCCAAAAATCTCGAGTGAGTTTTCTTTTGGAATTGTTGCCATATATGGCGGTAAGCTCGTTGAGACTCATTGGTATCTGTAGTCTACCCCGACAGGAATACAATTTCGAATCGCCACATGTATGTAGCTATATGGTAACATTCAATTAGTGTCGTGTAGAGTGTTAAAAAGTTGGAGTGTCGTCGAGTGCGGGGGCCGACAGTCGACGCACATCGATCAGCCGCGAGCGCCGCGCGATCCATCACTAAGTATTAATGTTCTGCACATTTTGTACACAAATTCATTAATTGGTTGGCACTCGACTCGCGCCTCCACTCTTATTGCTTTTTATAACAGCGGCATCCCTGAAAAGTGTTATGAATCGAGAGTTCATGTAATCAAAATATCAGTGTGATTTTTTTATTATTATGATTACCTAGAAACGCTTTGGTTATTTGCATATAATAGCTTGTTACCGTGCACGTTGGCGAAATAACCATGATAGTGACTCGTGCATAATGTGCCGCGTTTCTAGTTCAGTCTGCACATGTATTGTCTCAAGTTGATCGCTGGTCGGTATAATTATGTTAATCGGCGAAAGGTAGTTGCCAAGTAATAGCATCACGCCTATGTCCATGAATGCCTAATGCGTCGGCTGACATGTGCGCGGAATTCTACTCGTTGGATAAAGAAAATAACAAAATAATACAAAAATACTGGGGTAATGAATATTATGTTTCCGGCATGTGTACTGATCGAATAAAATACGAAACTAAAACCTCAATCACCCCGGGTGAGTCGACACTCGACACATTACTACTTACTATATAACATATTTTTAATCGGGACCACCGCTTCCAGCAATGTAAAACATTACATCGTAATATAAAGAGTAGCGGCGTTGCCAGTTCAAAAAAATATGATTTTTAACTATACCGCCATTTTCCTAATAAAATTCTAATCTATGAGGCGATATTGAGGGTTCAGCTCGAGGTCCTCGGGGCACTACTCTTTGTTTTGTGTCGACAGCCGGGCGGGCGGACGAGCGCGGACGAGTGCGCCGAGAGCACGCGCGGCGTCACTGCACACGCCGCCAATATCCCAGCCCGGGGCGAGCTGCTCACACCACGAATAAAAAAACATACAGCCCGCCAGGTGTCATGTATTCCAGATAGGTTTCGTGACGAAACATAGATAGGTACTCATGGTTTTAGTTTCGTAGCAGAATATATTTTATTAAAGTTTTTCTCGAAATGGCTGATGGGAGGCGGTCGGTCGTAAAATTATAGAAACTATTAGGTAACATTAAAAAATCATGTAACGTCGATCACTGGTGGTAGGTCTCTCATATGTGAGAGGCCATCTGGGTGGGTACCACCGCAGTGTCTATTTCTCCCGTCAAACAGCAGTGTTAACGCACTGTTGTGTTTCGGGTTGAAGGGCATTGTAGCCAGAGTAACAACTGGACATATTGAGACTTAACATCTTATGTCTCAGGATGGCGAGCGCAGTGGAATGCCAAGCATTGCTTTGTAATTCAAGGTGTTGTTTGGTTTTGCTACTGTTCATGAGCCGTCGTATCGCTTACCATCAGGCGAACGGCATGCTCGTCTCGCCATTCATATCAATAAAAAAAAAACGTCGATCGCGTGAAGTACGAGACTAAAGCATGCGGAAAATTAGAATGAGGATATAATTTGCATTTTTGTGTAGAATATAATTGAATCATTCAATATCGAAAACTGAAGATGAAAGTTTTCGAAGTAATCTGTCATGTCGGGGCAGATAATAATGAGTGGTGGCGTATTGTTGGGCGCGGTATCTGCGTGGCGATCAGCGCGGACCGGAGGCGACTTGTCGCGCGGCGCTGGCGGCGGTCCCTCGTCCCCACGCCCCGCGCACCCCTTGTGTTGCACTTATTGATGCTCCGGCACAAACCACGCCGCCTCTATACGTCACCCATGCTTTGCCACAACCAACGGTTATTTAATAGCACAACATTCCGTCAAATCACACATAAAATCCGGAACTTAAATTCAAGTGAGCTGACAAGTCGTCCTTTACACTACCATCGTCGAAGGAAATTAAGCTCTACAAATGGTGATTGTCAGTCGTGCCACCTCTGTGTGAATTTGACTATGTGTGTATGACTGCTGTTAACCTTATAAGGCAGCAAATAGTGTTACGTCACCGACCACACCCACTATGTTATTTAGTAGCACAGAGTCCAACCCTTTCAACCCTTTCAACGTTAAATAAGCCGCAATATTGTGTAAAACTTTTCTTTCACGGCTATGAATTTTTAATATCAAAAATTCACTGGAATATTCTATGAAATTATAATGCCTCTTTCAAACTCCAGCATTAATGACAGATGATAGCCTCTCGGCCGCAGTAGGCAAGATGCTCGCTATTAAACGGAAAAATGAGTTGAAACTTTATAACAAGTTACAGGATAGCGATCCTAGTTGTCATCGATCCTAGTACTCACTCGTAATTGTTAATACCTGCGCGAAAGACGAAATTGTGTATTTAGGAATATGTGTACTGTTGAGGGGCTTTTATTTAGAATTGATTTGGCATAATTGTAGTGTACATACTAATCTGAATATTGACCACATGGCGAAAGCAATAACGTTTCCTGTTCGGTCTCCAAGATATAACTACATGTATATGTACGTACATACATGTACGCGTGTGAGTATGTAGCCGGTGTCCATCTGCCAATGGGATTATGTCATGCAAATAGCCACGGTGTGATTGACGCGGACAGATTTAATTCAAATTGAAACAATTCCATTGTAAATGGCGGCCTACTGGGACTCTATTCACGACACATTTTATATTTTGTGACAGCATTTATATTTTATTTTTAGATTCAATATCCAAAGTGAAATATTATTTGTAAATATTGCGTAGGATGTCGAGTCCGAAGTATAACTAGCAGTATTGATTTAGGAATCAATTGTATGTAGAATGTTTATTTTAATTCTTAAAATATGTTGTATTTGTCGATTTGTTGATGAAAATGTTATTGTATGTACTCCGTAGAGTTCCTCAATCTTGTGCAAAATATGTATATACCTTATTATTATTATTTACAACAATGGAAAAATTGGCTTTTAAATAAGACCATCTTGGAAGGGAATCGCTATTATGAACAGGTCGTTCGGTTTGATAGTCCACTGAGATACGAAAGCGGCGGTAAATTACGGACATTAAATATTTAATGTCCTTTGACTGAGCCTCTCATTTCCTCGCGTTGATTGATGTCGCCCTACTCCAGCCTCGGCCTCGACCAGCCGGCGCATTGTCTCCACCGCGATCACTCCGGCGCGCACAAGTGTGGCGCAGATAAGCCACTTCACTGACACTCAGGTATTTAGGGGCACCTTTGTGTTCAAGCCAAGTAGTCTAGGGCATAGATAAATTGGTCTTTTTTATGCTTCGCTTTTTGTATTTTTCATGAACATTTACAATACGTTACATGTTATAACTACATTAATAAAAAATAGCTGTTGAATATAAGTTTGCAAATATATATGATGTATAGTACTCATTAAACACTATCGAACACCTAAACCAAGACGACGTTGTTTACGGATTTAATATAAGGGTCAATAAGGCACTCCTAACAGTTCGAGCAGTACAAACATAGTTTAGCAAGACGGTTCGCCAGCTTCGGCCGCGAAGGAGACCTCTCAACGAGTTTGCTCTTCATAATTACGCTGTGAATGGTTATTGACAAACCCGAGAGCGCGTCTTGTAGCCCGGCTCTCCGGACACCCGGGACACTCGCGGCATTTCATTTAACTTGGACCGCAAGGAGGGAGCTCGAGTGGGGACACCACTCTCCGCTCCTTCGCAACTCATTCAAAGATGCTTTAATTCCAGTTAGAATTATTTAGCATTATTATAGTTTAGATGGCAGTTATCAACTAAGCAGTATAGGGCTCGGCGAGAGCCAATAGTTATTAATGAATGTGAAATTGAAACTTCTATCTTGTTTTGTGTTCAAATTTGTGTGGAATGTTTAATATTTATCTTTAAATAACGACTTGGTCCCTTAAATCAGTGAAGTTTGTCGTGAACACCAGTTCACATGGATATATAAAAAAAAATGTTGAAATTCGTTTATTTTCATTCAGCGTAACCATTATGATGAACCGTTCTTCTGAGCTTCTTGTCATAATAACCATTAATTCATGATTAATGTAAAGCACTTTCAATTCTGACCTCGTGTCACTGGTTCCAGCTGAAAATATCGAAACAATTGCTACAGTTGATACAAAGAATTTTCAATTACAAAATATTTGTTTGAATGAAAAAGTAAGCGTTCTTTTATATTCGGCGTCGTATGGTTCAGTGGGTTGATGCTATGTTGGTAATCGTCGTACAATTAGCAGAGTCCTCTGGCGACCGGCGCAATGTAAATGTTATTAAAATATTCCACTCCCTATTGCTCGGCGGTGGAGCTGCGCGACGTGAAATCCTCGTGACATTTGAAATAAAACGAGTCGGCGGTGGCTCGCACTGCCTCGCAGATCCAATAGTAAAGCGAGTTTCGGCAAAAAATATTTTTCATAACAATTTGTCTCTATTTCGCAGAGGGGAAATTTTATTACTTTTTATACACAGCGAACGCAAAAACTAGTTTCAGCCTGAAATATCGGCCATGTGTTATGAATGTTACGTTAGAGCGGAAAAACTGGAAACGATGCGGTAAACCACATACCGCGCGCCGACGAAAAAACTCAGCTCCATGGAATTTATGAATAAAAATCTTTCTCAATGTTCTATACTTCCGCGGGGAATAACACATGCGCGTGTTTACCGGCACCCGCTTCACGCAGCATAACAAAAGCAAGCGAAGCAATCGCGTAGCAAATTACGTAGCACGTCGTAGCCCGTAGCACGGCTACGGTACGTAACATGATGTTTAATTAGCTAAGCATTGGAAATTCGATTACTATAATTGCAAATTAGATTTCAATAGAGAACAATTTGCATACAAAGCCTTGCATTTGCACTCAAAGTGGTAGTTAATTGGGAAATATGAAAAGAGGCTTACAACTAAAATAAAGAACATTTATAATAACATAATAACAAGACGTTGAGTATCCAAGTTTGTATAATGGGCAAGTTCACAAACAAGTAACAAGTGCGTGAGATGTGGCATTGTGTTCGCACAATGCCCAAACTGCGGCTGGAGTGGCGGCGAGCGGCGGGCGGCGACACAATGTGTATCGAACAAGCGACTGAGTGCGGAGCGCGGAGTGCGGAGTGCGTGCCTCTTACCCCGACACGCCGCGCTGCTACACGGCTCATCACTCATTCCTTTTAGGGCCTATAGAGTTGAGAGTGTATTTGCATTAGTGTTACTTAAACAAGATATTGTTTATAAAAAATATATGCATCACATAAAGGTAATTTTAATTTCATCTCAGAAGGTGGTGAAATATGATTATATCCATCGGATTTGAACGAATACGAATATCACGAATAAGCAAAAAAATATACATATATCTCAAGGCAATATTGTTTAAGTTTGGGAATGTTCGCGTTATCCTCATACCAATACAAACATAAAATTTTGAGACGACCGAAACGAATCGAACAAACTTCCAGCAAAATGTGCTGAGGTGAGATCGCGCGACAAACGAACCTCATTCCCAACTTTGTGTATGAACGCGGGGAAAGTTTTTGCGAGAGATATCACAGAGCGCGCCGCTGATTGCTTTTGTTTCGCTATTTGGTGACGCACATGTCGCCTAGTGCCTCGCGCCTTGTGTCTGTGCCTCGCGCCGCGCCCTTATCTAGCACAACTGCCGACTGGTGCGGTGTGTCGGGTTATCCGGCAAGACGTACGCGCGGTGGCAGCGCCGCGATATCGACGCTCGCGGAACACTGCCGGCTTAACTACGCGAATTTAGGTCAAAATAAAAGCTCTTTTTTCTTTCGCCTTTTTCATTGATTCGAAACGGGGCAAACGAATCTGATGAATGCTTCTGTATGATCAAAAGATCCAGCTCACAAATATTCTTGGGTCGTTATTACTTTCGGGGCTACTAATGCTGTAACAGCGAATGTGTACTGCAGAGATCTGTGGAAGAAATTATTTGTTTAAAAGGTGGCGAATAAAAGCTATAATTATTATATCTGAAGTTACGACGCGCAGCACCAATAATCCTTTCATTTAAACAAGCCACGTGTTGTGTGAAAAGTTTTAAAACAAGCGAATGTAATGGCTGCGCTGAACATTCATTTAACCCTACATGACACGCCGCGCCGTAATCAGCGTGTTTACGTCGCGCCTCCCTCGCGCTCCGAGATACGGCTAAAATATACGGCGGTTTCAAACAGGGTACCCATTATATTATAAAAGCGGACACACGCAATGCAAAATGCTTGGTAGAGAAAAAAGATACTGATTGAATCTGGCAACAGGCTTGATTGACTATTTAACGCTCCCCGGGAAGGGACTAAAGATTTCAACCACAAAAGCATCGGCAGCTCCCCCGGGATGGCCTCCGCTCCGCTCCACTAGTCGCGCATTATCAGCCGATACACGACCCTTCCAGCAACGCCGACCCACTTCAATATCTATTTGTTAGTCTCTACGAGCACGTCAGGCATTGAATACATCGTACACGGCACGCTTGACGTGTACTGTATAGTTACACGTCGGCGAACAACAGCTACATATGTTAGGAGAAACTTATTTCTGAGAACTCTCTAAGGGAATATAAACTTCAAGTATGTTTATTTAGATATATTATATGTGTGTGTGTTCTTTACATTGACGGCATTAGTTTAGGTGTTTGCTGGTGGTATAATAGTTGTATAGACCTGTATAGCGCACAATGTCCACGATGATGAACACACGTCATTACCCAGGGACCCGAGTGTGGTCCGTTCCGATTTAGCGTATTTTTATGTATCAATTGGTATAGATGTGTAATATTATTTTTTTTCTAAACAAAAGGACAAATATTTGATTTGCTAAAAACAATATTTTTTTAGTGCTAGTTAATATTTTTCACACTGCATTTGCCAATCCTTGTTAAAATTCCCGCAAAGTGGAAAGTAATCTTTAAAGTAAGTTAATCCTCGAATGATGGCTCCTCACAGCTCCCTGTACTTATTTTTATCCCGACGTGTGTTAAAAGCTGAATCTCTCTCTCGTTAACAATATAATATAACCATTTCAATATAAAATAATTAATGACAGAGGCAAATTAATTCGATTAGTGTAGTATATATAAGCCAATTATATTTAACGAAAATGTATATTGCCACATTTGTCATTATTTTAGTATAGTAATATGCGAACTTTTATAATGAGATAACTAACAATATACATACATAAGTGAGTACATTTAATACTAAAACTATATAAAATTAAACGTATCTAAAACAGTGCTCCATTCATACATTCATCTGTATTTTTATTTGAAACATTGGTCCGTCTCATGTTTACACGCATAATCAGGCTCAGTCGTCTATAAAGGCTCGGGGTTCGGATCAACATGTACATACATATATATTACATACGCAAGTAGTTCCAATAAACATCGGTGCTGCTTGTCATTACCCGGCCTCACCGCCGCGCCGCCTCACCGCCGCGCCGCCTTGAATCTACATTCACCACTTCCTTATGTCGCGTGCGTGCGGCAGATATAAGATACAGTGTTTTACGGCGCCCTAACTCATACTATCTGGCATGCGTTCCACACGCCACCGCATTAGCCACACATTCCTCGGTTTCCTTTACTTTTGCCAAGTGTACACCGCTTTATGGGAAAGTAATGATCGTTGCGCCCGGGAATGGCGTTCATTTATTTTAGAGTAATTTCATACAAACCGCGCATAATTTCATCGCAGAATCTACTATATTGTTAATATTGTTTTATATCATTAATTAATGCACTAACTAACGTGCAATACGGTATGAATTTTTCTATTGATTTGAATCATTACAATTGACAATGCAATTTTTAAAACACTGCTAATATTATGCATCTCACTTTAAGTAAAATATTTCAGGGAGCCCTGTTAACAAATGGTTACTTACTTGGTAGGTATTTAGATAACGTATCATCAAAAATATTATAGTCTCAAAAGTCAAAAACCACCAATTAAATTGATGTCCTACCAAAAAAAGTAACCTATCCAACCTACCATATATTGTTACACAAGTAATAACTTTAACAGAAAACAATACGAGCCTCGACCTGCATACCGAACTTACTATGTGACGGCATTTATGTGAAGCGTCGAGAGGCCCCGTGTCAATGGCACCCTACTACGTGTACAATATAATTAATACAACTACGAATGCACGTTTTTACCGATTAATATCTTGTAAAATGCCATATGCCATATATCTGTATCAACAAACGAATATGGCGTGCAAAGTATCACATATACGAGTGAAGACCTGGCCCCAGCATTAGGGAACATGTGCTTTAGAATAGATAAACATATTGATCGTATATCGGACACAGCGTCGATGTTATGCCGCCTTAGCAGAAGATTGACACGCATGAATGATTTACGGTAATAAAAATCCGTCGTAACGAGGTTTATACGCCTTTCCATATTGCACGAGTTTAATGAAGGCGGCACACGAGTGTAACAAGCGTTCGATAGAGACAAAGCATTTAGTGAGCGATTACGTGGGCGCTGGGCCGCGCTGCTCTCTGTGCATAAAGGGCGCAAAGAAAATAACATGCAGAATAGCTTCAGTTAATGACCCGGCGGGGGAAACGAGGCGCTGCGAGCCACTTCTTCAAATTTAATGGATTCGTGTTAAAACTAAAGAGCGCTGCACTTTGCTCTTTTTGACAGTATAAATATGCATCGGCCGGGCTTTTGTAGTCAGCGAGCGCGCTGAGCGCCGCCTCGCGCCGCCCGCCTCTATAACGCTCTACTATATTTTTCCACAAATGGATGCGACACGCGGTGATTATGGGCTCGGCGCAAAATCAAGTTGTTTTAGTGTAAATGACGTCATGTGACATCATAGTACACTACTGTGATATACATATGTCGTTATGTCACACCGCACGGCGTCGTATTTCAAACAGTGGAAACTTTATCAAAGTACATTCTATAGCCATTAAATAAATGATGTAAAACTTATTTAAACCAAGGAACAAACAACACCTAATATGAATTAATATTTTTATTTCATGCATTATATTAATAAACTAGCGGTCCGACGCAGGTTCGCCCAGGTGCAGATGTCTATGTGTTAAACCAGGATGTCAGCTACCTCCCTACCAAATTAAATCAAAATTGATTCAGCCGTTTCAGAGATTTGCGCGCAATAAAGCACTGAGAAAAAGACAAACAGTAAAAATCGGCATTAACAGCAAAGCAGTAGCTTCACGTAGACCTCCTGTGAGACAGTTATACCGCGCCGGACCAGCCTGCCCGTTCATGCTGAGTCATTATATGTTTTACCCCTATAATAGATTTTCTCGTGAATTTTCCACGTACTGGTCATTTATAAATGTACTACATAGTTAGATAAATGTTACCAGTTTATTAACAAATCCATTATCTGCGTACTAATGAGTTACGTGTGTATATGTGTGCGTACAGTGATATGATCTCTACACAATACCCGGGAGCACGGGGGCGGGGGGCGCGGGAGGCGCGGGCGACGCGCTCGCATTAACAAGCTCAATTTACAGTAGCGATTTACTGCCGTCACATGTATGAATATGAAATGGATATCACAAATAGAGTTTGTAATTGAAACCGGCTATAGTTTTGATTGCATTTCAATAGCATTTAATATGGAATCATTTGCCGCGGCGGCGGTTTTTGTGAGGACGCGGGGGTGTGGCAAGCGGGTCGAGGCGGGGGGCGAGAGGGAGGGTGGGGTGCTATGCGAGCTTTATAAATGCATATTGGATTTGATTAGCAAAAAGGTTTATATTGAAATTCCAACAGAGTGATCAAATTATTGAACTGTGCAATAGTACAGCCACCAAAACTAATTGACTTTTGGCCTCCGATTGTAAATTAATACATATTTTGTGTATATTTAATATGTCTCTCAATATATGTGAGCTCGCTGTTCGCTCTGGTTATATTGTCTGGTCTCCGACGGACGCTCTACTTGTGCCTCGTCGTGCTGCGCGTGCTTCCACCGCCTTGCCGCTTAAATCCACATTCCGCCTTGCCAAATACCCTATCCAACCGCTCTTTAGGTTCGTTTCACTATCATATATTTTGTTAAGTTGCCAAATGACTTTCGGGTGATGATACCTGATGGTAACTAGTTAGTTAGAATATTACGTAATATCCAGCAGCTATAATGTTCGCGTTATCCCCCCGTTCTGTTTCATGTTCAATAACAGCATTATTTACAGAGTTTAATGATGTTCGCGGTGTATAATTTGATGTTATTTCGGCGCGTTGTCGGACGCTCTCCGCGCACAAAGATATTAGAGTATAAATTGTTATTTAGCGCCATTACCGAGAACAGAGTTGTTTAATATCGCAGTACCGTGCCGCACATTTTTTCATTAAACTTTGCTTTACAAGGAATTTCAGCCGTGTCTTGTGAAATTCTGCCGAGCAGCGTCTTCGTGAACTCTAAACGGTTTTTGATCCGAAATAAAATTATTTACAAGTAGAATGATTCCCGTGTGCCGCATTGCAAGCCGAGCTCCATCTCAAACATGATCCCTCTGAGCACAAGATTCTAGATCTCCAGTAGAGCGAGCCACAAGTGGTAGCGAGTAGCGAGGACGTGTGTGCGCCGGCCATCACTTAGGGCGTTTGCACACGGCATAAAAAAAATTAAGCGCTGACAAACGCGCTATTTCGAGCACGCGCTCACGGGGCTGTAGACGACAAAAAGCTGACCGTCGCATTTGTATCGTCTCAAACGAGCGTACACTGCGAGTAGCACGTTCTAAGGGCGCCTGTTTTGCGTTTGCTTATGAGTTATCAGAGAAAGGGGTGAGCGAAGGAGTACGCCGCACGGCTGACGGCGCACTTCACCTTGATTTGTGTATCAAAATAAATCCGCGACCCTGCAGCACGTCTCTATCGACATATAAGCGCATTTGTGTCGCATTTACAGTGTCACAGTTTTATTATAGTGCGTTTAAAGCGCTTTAGCATGCGACTTTTGCGTCTTCAGACAGTTTAAAATAGGCCATGTACAAAGGCTCTCAGCGATATTGTGAAAGAGCAATATAGCATTCCGGTTCTTTTATAACATTTCATATTTGGAAGAACTCAACTGGGCGGTTGGAAATGAATTTAGCGCTGAGTCGGCGTTTTTGCGGGGATGTGGGGGCGGCACGCGAGAGGATTTATTTAACGAAAGCTACATTTCGCTGAGAAGGCACTGAAAAGGCAGTAAAACCGAGAGCGCGGGCACCGACGTGCCGTAACTCCAAGCTCACTGCGCTTCGCATGTTCACCGCTCTGGAGTCACATTGCACTGATTACACACACATGTACACACCCACACACACACAAACAGACACAAATGCGCGCTCGCACGCACCAGAAAGCAGAACTCCGAAACGGTACAGCCACGAAGATACATTAATTTCAACATAAATCATGACATGGTGTCCCAACTAGTTGTAGTGAAGCGTACAGAATGTGCAATCCCGCGGCGCTACGTGGCGGATCATGAGTCCGCTCGTCGGCACAATGATGTAGTTAAGTCAATAACCGGCACGCGTGCCCGCGCCGGCCACGTCTGTGCTCATTTGTGCGCCGCTGGCAGCGCGACGTGACAAACATACGTCAAATAAATATGTGCGTGCTCTAGCGGCTCACATGTATAGTAAACGAATTGGCATTCAATATAATTCCCGGCAGTAAGAGTAGTTTGCAGTTCGCCGAGTCGGCAGCGCGTTATGTAAGAGCTGATCCGGCGAGCGCCGCCGCGCCCCGCATCACTATACAATAAGACAATTTCATTCGATAACTGGGTCACGAGTCCCGACGCGCGTATCACCCCGCGTCGCGCCGTGCTTGCACCCTGCTGCACCACGTACCCTCCGACACCGACGCTCTCACTGACACTGTGACACGTACTGTCAGCCGCCTCATTATATCGTAACGTCACTCTATCTTAATAGGCGTGCCTAAGCTAACGGTAACGAATTAAACAGTTCACCGAACACGATGTGAGTTTGTGTCTTTATTTGGGTTAGTAAATGTTAGAAAATACTACAATAGGTATAAGAGTAATGGGTTGAGCTGCGACGTTGAATTGAAAAGGCCGCATTGAATGGACTTGATCTACTGAGACGTGATATTAGCCGGTCGCGGTCGGGAGCGCGTGCCTTTTAGGAATTCTTTCAACTGTACGCTCCATGTCATATCGCCGGAAATGGCTTTAAATCTCGCTGTTATACTAGCGTTTGTCGATGTGAGTTATTGTCCCGCGCCCCCCTCGCCCCCCTCGCCCGCGCCTCTCCGTAACCCCGCCGTCCCGCCGCCCCGCACCTGTCAGTGCCTCTCAGTGCTGGTACATGTCATGATCGCAGATCAAATACTTGTAGGCAGTAGGTCCCGGTCCTCCCGACCAGCAGTGTACGGGTTTCTTAATGACGGAGTAAATCTCCGCGAGGAAGCTAGCACACGTATAAACAACATTTTGCACGGAGCACAATATTTATAGCCCAAGAGGAACGTGAAATAATAATGTTTATGGGTTTCCTAGTTTAAATATAGCTTAGTCGGCACGAAATTTCGACTATCTTGCAAGCTGTACATTATTTGGTTGTATTATGGGTTTGATTCGTAAGTCATGCGGACATGGGCGTATTTTATCCGAAATATTTACAGCTATGGGCAGTTTGGGCCACGAGTCCTTGTAGATATAAAGGGTAAAGTATAAATATGTACCCATGCGTTGTTTCTTTCGTATCCTTTTCGGAGTCCATGCGTTCACATATACACACTGCGTTAGAAGATACACTGGGTACAAGATATTTCGGTATTAATATATAAGCCCTTTATACTGCTGGCTCGGCTTAATTAGCTCCGTGCCACGCGGTCATGCAGCACCACCGAACAAGTATCTGACGAAACCACAACATGTCTTGAGTCATAAACTGAATACACGTTATACGATATATCGGGCTAGTACCCCATTAGTTATCTCAGGTCTCCAGAGAAAGTCTTATGAAGATTTAGTAATCGTATAGGTAAAGTGTACTTAGAATTCATATATTTGTGTTAATAAACTCCGTGCCTGCGGATAATAGTCTTAACAAATTATAGTCTTCCGTGATGCGACGAACAAATTAAACCAGGGATTATAGTGAAGGGCGTCCCTCGTTAAACTCTAACAGGCGGTGGAGGGCGAACTATGCTTATACAATACATTGTACACTTTAGCAATAAATTGTAATCATTGCGTGGGGCCTGCAGCACTCAGTATGTGGTCCGCGCCTCCTGTTACTTTTCTAAACGCGAAGTATATTTATTATTTTGATACATCGAGCGCGGCGTTGTTAGCTGTCTTCTCTGAAAGTGCAATAAATCAAAATGAACAAGTTGTTCTTGTAGTAGGTCAATTTGTTAGTTGTAAAGCAACATAATACAAACAACTAGACAGGGACTTGACGATGTTACGCGAGTAATATTAGTGAGAGGCCGTGTCGCTTGTCTGCGTGTGCGGTTGCGTGTGTCACGGTGGTGAAGTCGGCGAGCGTTCTCCGCTCTCGAGTCGGCGGAGCGCTGTCGCTGGGCGCTCGGCGGGTGCGGAGCGGGCGCGGCGAGACAAATGAGCGCTCATTTTGCGGGTCTTGTCCAAAATCCAATCAACGAGGCACGGAGTCGCTGTGGGCGCTCCCTCGCCGTTTAAATGAGAATTACGCCGGCCCGCTCTCAATCTGCATCCAAATTGGGGATCAAACAAAAATTGCAGCCCTTTTGGGTGTCCATGACGAGCGCCAAGGGGTGGGGGTGACGTGGGGGGATTGACGAAATATCACCGTGTCCTTGGTTCCATTTAGATTTATTGTGGAGGCGTGGCGGTCTTCGGCCGCGCTTTGTGTTGGAAATTCAATTGAGTTTTTCCTTTGTTGATAACCGTTCGTTTGTTTATGTTTTTGTGGTTTCATCTGAGCGGCACACTCGCGCCTACGCGACGCTCAAATTATTTCAACGAGTGTTTATAGAAGGCGGCCTGATTGTCCTGTGTTTGTTTAGTGAGTGAAATAAGTGTAAAAAAACCTTAGTAGCTCTCTTTTTAACAACCTCAACAAATATAAAAAAGGTCTTATATTTGTGAGTCTTACCCAGTGTAAAAATAAGCTAGTGTGTATAAAATAATCGTTTTTCGAACGATACATATCAGTGGAGAGTATCGTTTATCAGTGGTGTAAAAGAAATTGCTATAAACTAATAGAAATATCTCTCGAATACGAGCATTCCCCTGAGCACACACTAAACAGGGCGGTGGGATTCGTCGAGGTGAGGTTGTGGTGGCGCGCTGGTAGCCGCTCGAGTACGCGACCACGCGCCGCCATCTCAACACTAGTGGACCCGGCCCGGCTGCAGCCGCGCCGCGGGGCTGCCGCCCCTCGGAATAAGCTCATCATTTCATCGGAAGTTGTGAGAAGAGACTCGAAAGGAATTAAAACACAATTAATTGCAGATGGGCGGAAAAGATAAGCGTCGGATTCTAAGCATTATCGCATGATGACGACAGTGACCACGAGGCCGTGAAATATTGGGAATTATTTTATAATAGTGGCGTTAGACGTGCTTTAACATTTAGTATTTTATGTATCCTCACTACAAGGACAATGAAAGTTTTTTTTAATTAACTTATGATGGCGATAACAATGAAAACATCTCGTTAGAAAAAAAATCACATATTAACGATGTACAAACTGATGACGCGATACCCTATTTCCCCGTATCAGCTCATATACGTCCCATCGCAAGGGGGGTTACTCTATACTGCGTCGCGAATTTCGAATGTTCGGACGTCGAATGTCAACATATAAGATAAAAGTTTTCCACTTCTAAAAATCTATACTATTCTCTATGAAACTTATTATTCCTTCAAACTTTGTCTAAGATTACAACGTACGATGTGTCCGTACAGTTTTACGTGCGATGTTCGAACGTGACGATTCGTCGAACGATTCGTCGTCGTGTCGGAGTACAGAGTAACCCCCCAGGGCACGGGCCTCGTCTACAATCGAGAGTACGACTAAGAGTGGTTAGGCCATAAAGTCCACTACGCTGGCCTAATTCGGGTTGGCGGACTTTACATATCATAAAAAATCTTGTAAATTCGCTATGGTATGTAGGTTTCCTCACGATGTTTTCTTTCACCGTTTTAGTGCGTGGTGATTGACTATCAATACACACATGACTCCGAAAAGTCAGAGATGTGCCCTTGGATTTAAACGCGCGACCACCGTGAACACACTCGTGGCAGCCGCGTCTAGTACGTTTACCAACAGGCCACCACGCACTTAAGCGGTTTTCATTAATGTTATGTTTTCTCAGCACCTTATTCTCATTCTCAGCACGGGCACTACCTTCATTAAAATATTATTATACCTAGGTGCAAATCAACCGATAATATTCCTTGATAAATATCAATTTAATTTATATGGTTACAGTATAATCAGTGTGCCAAAACTTGTCTGTTGCTAAACCAAATTAGGTGTAGCAGCATGCTGAAGTTGGCATAAATCTTAGTCTGTACATTGACTGCAACATCATAGCACAAGCCGGCGCTTGTGTAGTGGTGTGTGAGTCATTTGGCGGAGAGTAGTAAACTACGAGCGAGCTGGCAGCCTTGTGGCGAGGCCGGCCGGTTAATCGCGCGACACCTCGTTACCGCTGATTGGCTTCCAATCCTTACTCTTCGTACTCACACGCACATATATACACACACGCACACGCCGCAGCACTGCCTCGGTGAATGTCCAACAGCGCGTATTAGAGCGGGATTTAACTGCAGTACAGCATTTGTGCGAATAAAGGTGGCTTTGTATTCCGGAGTTGCAGCAATGGAACATTTTCCAAACAATATTTGAAAGAATCGAAGAATCCATTGCAGCAAAGTGCATCGGCGTCTCTGTGCGGAATCTGTTCGCTCTCGACGAGAACAACTAAACGAGTCGACTCAAAGGAATCTTATCTCGCTTTGTAACAATTCAACCGAATCACTTCAAGACGTTCGTTTTAAAAATGTCCCGATTGGGGCCGAGTGAGATTTGTGATGATATCGGTCGCCGAGAAAATTTTCTCCACTTATAATAATAGATAAGCTATGAGTTACGTGCACGTGCGATATTCCAGCGATTTCAAACACTATTTCATAAAAAAACTTCTTTTTGACTTTGTGATTTATAACACAATTAATATAATGAGCCCGATATACTTCTATATCGGGTTCATCCAATTTTAGGTCAATTGAAGACATCAAAGCTGGTCTAGAACAACACAATTTGATTCTAATGTCGTTACTGCATCCATACATTAGCATTTTAATTGTCATGCATCACATTTAGGCTCCAATGACCGGTCAATTTCTGTTTATGTTGAATTAATCGCTGTACATTGCGGGTGCGGTGCGACTGCTGGCTGCAGTGTGTGCGGGAACACGGGCGCGCGACGCGGCGCGTCGTGGCCACACCAGTGCAATAAAGTGCCGCGCCATCCTCCGAGACAGCTCACCGCCCGCACTGCCACTATTTGCTCTGGCCTCCCTAAATCTTTACATAAACACCACTTTAAACATTATCGATATCAATATCTGTTATATTTTATAAATTATAAGTAAATATTGTGCGTGTCCATCAGTCACACAGCTCTGACTCTGACACAAACTCTGATGAGTGAATGTCTTGGAATATAAAAAAAAAGAATCAAAGCTGTATTTGATCACTCAGCACCCAGTCCTGAACAAACATTACGATTCACATAACCGTTAATTTCACTACGGACCACGCTATCTTTATCATCACAACCAATTCAATGACACCTTGAAGTATCCTGAACTCAGGCGAATAATAAATGCTAAATATAGACCTGACCCCACTCTAAGATCGAGTTTTATGTCGCGAGTATCAGGAACTACGAGAGACTTTTCGGTCTCAAAAATACCCATCCCCAAAACAAATGCTTGAGTTTCACACAAACATACACTCCTCCAGGTAGGCAGCGACTTTGTTGTGCTGGTCCCCTGGCACTGAGGAGGTCCATGAGCAGCGGTAGCCGCTTACCATCAGGCGCGCCACTAGCTCTTCTGCCTACATGGCAATAAAAAAAAACCTTTATGAATTGAACCCGCGCAAGTGGAAGCCATTGTTGTCTTTTCTTACCAAATGGGTTTCGGTATTACATTAATGTCACATCTTTAGTGCTACATTATATTTCTACGCACGTTAATACTATTATCAGCAATGGCTATTAGAAAATGTTATATCGTGTTAAACGTATTGAAACCACTTTACTCTTTCTATTTCATTATTACGAATGTAATATTTTTGTTATGCCCATTTGTAGAACCGCTCAGTTGGAGAGCACTAGCTAAAATCCGGAAAATCACATTTGCTCGTACGAGCTTCGTTGTCATATTATAAGAATTCCGGTGCATTTCGTGTGGCGCGGCAGGCGGGGGGGGGGGGGGGGGCGGTGCGGGGCGCGGGCGGCGCGAGCGGACCCTCTATTCTTGTCTTCACGATAATTCCGTTTTCCTCTTTCTTTAACTGAAATCAAGCTACATTAGTGCGGTTTTCCTTTCTATCTGGCGAGCGGTCGGCGCCGCCACCGACACACTGGGCCAACATTACGCCACACAATGCTTTTGTACTCGCGCCTTATTGATGCTTTATCGTCATGTCATATCACTAATGGCACCTCATAAATCTCTTTTCAAGTTTTGCCCTCTCCCTCCATCGCCACATATCACGTCTCCATTTTGATAGCGTACATTATGACGTCTACGTACGTATATGTACATACATAAGTGTATGAAAATAAAAAGAAATGTAAATATTTTATTATAAATAATAAACATTTACATGAGTTTTAACACTTGGTCATTTAAAACTAAAGTAAAACATTATGAACCATACGTTTTACCCTCACTAGGCAAGCCTGTATCGAGGGGTCCCAGAATATCTATAATAAGAAAGCGTCGCAGTAGTTGTGTCGTCGGGCTAGGCGCCTTGCTGCGCTGAGTATTGCTGAGTCGTGCTGAGTCGCGCTGAGTCGCGCTGAGTGCGCCGCGGCAGCGCTTAGTTGCGAATGCGGGGCGCGACGGACAATAAATACACTTAATAAACTCGCGCTCAGATAGCTTTTTAGGGTTAAGTTGGCACCGCACCAACAACCTTCGCCGAGTTTGTCGCAAGTTATTTACAAAGTTACTACTGACGCCGAAAGAACTTCCCGCTGGCACGGAGTAAACTGCTCGCGATAAACTACATCCAACGCGCATTCCTTTAGCACATTACAGTCACGGCGAGTTTAGTTTTCATTGCTGCTACAAATTAAAATTTAATGAGTGAATATTTATTGTGTGTGTTATGTGTATTGTACAATTGACATTCGTCTGATAGTCGGTAAGTTCAACCATGGTCGTGGTTTGGGGGTACAAGACTTCCGCCACGGTATCCTCTGCCCGTCGTAAGAGTCGACCTAAAGGGGTCATCGGAGTCATTGGGCACACGGCGGGGGCCGTGCGCCCTCGCGTATAACGACTCCGAGACGTACGTATGATGGACCCTCCTCTCCGTCATGGACGCCCATAACAGCTTGGCGGGCGTCCGAAAGGTGGGTGTAAGTGGAGGTAATCTGGGCCTTCATAAGGCCCAGCAATGGTTTTGCGCGGTGCAGTTCGCGGACGTAAATCGAGGCGCCCTTCGCCCTGGGATGTCCGGTGTTGCCCACAATGCGTGTGAGGGCTATCGAGAGGTTTTTAGTCAGTATGCTGGCGTAGGTATTGCTAGGGACCCAGCTCGGCTACAATATCCGCATTTGTACCGGGCTGAAAGGCCAGAGATACTGACATACCCCTTTCGGCCTCCCCCGGGGTACCGAAAGGGGAGCTTAATAGCTTTTCCTCTTGAAAGCAAGTTCAACCATGGTCGCGTTAGTTTGCAACGTCGCGTGTTTACGCGAGCTATAAGCCAGAACTAGCTATCTGATAACTTCAAGTATTATTAATATCCTTTTTCAAAACATAAAGTAGTTGGTAGTCGGCGGCAGCGGTGCCATAAAACCTCCCTGCATGGCTTTTTTTTGTTTCCGCGTGGATAGCCCGCCTCCACTGCCGAGGTGGGAGGGGGAGCGGTGATGGTGGGCTCGCCAGTCTTACAACTTGACGTTGAACCATCAGGGAAGCATGTTACCATCCGGGCGACCGTTGAGACTTGAGTCGTGTACCTACCGAATTCCTGCACTGCACTGGCATACCCACCAAATCCCGCAAGGTGGTTATCCTCTTCAGCGCATTGCAACAGTTCCGGGATCCTGAGACAGAACGCCATAGCCCGTAACCTCGCTGGGACGGTTCTTGCGCAATATCGCGCTACAGCCTGCTGAACGCATTAGTCGCTTTTAATGGGAGTAAGTACGCAGCCATATTGCGGGTCCGCGACCACAACTGCCCCCATTGTTGCTGCTTACTACAGGTAGAGGGATACCATGGTAGAATTTTAAAACTCGCTCCAGTCCACAGAACAGCCACCAGGGTCCAAAGTGTAGATGTCAACGGAATAAGATCTCCTGGGTCTGCTGTTACTATGGGAGTTCCGCAGGGCTCGATACTCGAACCCTTTCTCTTTTTAATTTATATTAATGACTTACCTTTTTTTATAAGGGACAACTGTGAGGTAGTGTTGTTTGCTGATGATACTTCATTAATATTTAAAATAAATCGACATAATCCTGATATTGACGACGTAAACCACACCCTCTCAAAAATAGTACATTGGTTTAGCATTAACAATTTATTATTAAATAGCCAAAAAACGAAATGTATCAGGTTTGTGACACCTAATGTCAAAAAAGTTAATGCTAACATTAATTTGAATGGGGATGAGTTGAGCCTTGTGGATACAACTAAGTTTTTAGGAATTACATTAGATCCCAAACTCTCTCTAGCTAAAAAGCTGAGCGCCGCAGTCTTTGCGGTGGGTAAGATTCGCCAATTGACTGATGTTGATACAGCTCGATTGGTATATTTTGCCTACTTTCATAGTCTGATGAGTTATGGAATTTTACTGTGGGGTGGTGCTGCTGATATTAACACCATCTTCGTTCTCCAAAAGCGAGCTATAAGGTCAATTTATTCGCTAGGGTCCAGATATTCTCTTAGAGAAAAATTTAAAGAGATAAATATAATGACAGTAGCATCACAATACATTTTTGAAAATTTAATTTATGTCCATAGAAATAAAGAAAGTTTTCTTAAGATTAGCGATATTCATGACAAAAATACTAGGAATAAGAATAATCTAGCTACTCTTAAGACCAGACTCCACAAGATCAGCAAATCTTTTAAGGGTTACTGTATACACTTTTATAACAAAGTTCCCAGTCATATTAAAGCCTTATCTATTACAAAATTCAAAGCTACTATCAAGCAAAAATTATGCAATAAAGCATATTATAAAATTTCGGAATATTTAGACGATAACAAGGCTTGGGAATAGAATAAAATTAAATAAATATGTAGTATCTCGGAACGGAAGTCTTGGTGTGCTCTATAAAATATCATTTAAATTAAGTAACTTGTCAAATTTGCCATTGTTTTCCTATGTAAGTGATTGGGTATGTCATGCTCGCTAAAAAGTCTGTGCTTGCGGTGGCGTCGTGTGCCGGGTCGGTCACTTCCCTGTAACATGGTTGAGGAGGCCGATGGCTGGCACATGCGTCATACTCGTGAACGGGTGCTGCTTGCGTAGACTGGTTTATCCGATCTGCTTACATTGTAACGGATTTATTGATGGATTACATAAGACTTTCGCAATTATTAACCACTTGGGCGAAAAAGAGTATACTGATTCTTCGTAATGATAATAAATAATAAATAATTCGTTCTGGGCGACTTCGCTTCACTCCGCCATAGTAATTATAATATTATAATATTTGTATAAAAATATTTATTGTAAATTTACAATAAATTATTATTAAACTGCTCTGATTTAAACCAACTTGTAAATTTTGTAATAATTCACTACATTGTAAACTGGTTTTGAAAAGAGCAACACTAGAGTTTCTTGCCCGTTCTTCTCTAGTGAAAACCGCTTTCCGAACTGGGTGGTAGATAAAAAATTCAATAATTCAATAAATTATTTTCATTTCATTTTCATGAGAGCCAAGCGCCGCTCCACTGCTCATGTTATTATTAAACAACAGCTCTGATACCTTCAGTATTTATTAATAAATTGGCAACTCCAAACCTTTAACGATCTCAAAAACTAGCAGAAAAATCTGATCTATTAATATTTATGAAGAAGTGAAATATTTCGCGGCGAGCTCGTGCCCATTTCTGTATACATTTGAATTTGAATCGAGATACATGAATCATGTTTTATTGTGTTGCTAGGTGGCTCGTCACGGCGCCTATACCATCCCCCGCTCCGCACCGCCCCGCACCGCGCCATCAGCACGCCACACAGAGCCTCCAGACAATGCCATTGATTCACGCTGTATTGTTTACTATGCCATAATTTATAAAAACGTTCGCGGCGGGTCAACACACGACTAAGCGGCGGGCACGCGGGGCGTCGCGCTCTCGGCGACACACTCCTCTGCCGACGGAAAGCGTCACAAACTCCGAGCCACCCGACACTTGCGTCCTTATTCACTTCAATGCACAGTTTAAATCAAAATTCCTGCGCATCGCGTACTGGCGCCGTTCCTGAGGCAAATAGCAGCGCACTATAAAGCCATTTGAGAGTTTATATTGTTCAGAGAAATGAAAATGTAAAACGTGATGATGTTAATAATTCTCGGGCATAGGCGGTATTTCACGTGCGGCTACCTGCTGGAACAGGTTCATAATGCTTGCGTGAAGAGGATTTCGGGAGTTGAAATTGTGGCAGTTGTTTAAGTGCAGTTCGGCGCGGCTCGGGCTCGCACTCGCGCTGCGCCGCGCGCGCCTCTATAGAACTTTGTGTGCTGGGACAAGTTTTGCCAACGTTGCGTGGTGTCACCCAATTCATAGCGAGTAAGGAAATTGTACAAGTTTACAACATTATATGAGCAATGCTCTTTTGTCGCCGCTATTTATCGTCTTTCTTACGAGTTGCAATGGTCACGAATTCGCCGTGCAACCACAAAAAATAACAAAAGTGAAAAATATTACTTGGTTCTCAAAACTTATATTCTGCTTCACATAAATGTAATGGCGCGTCTACACTGTCGCCGATGATCACATTTATGATGACGGCACAATTATTGCATATCTCTATATGAGTATTTCCAGGAGACACGTTTTACACGTGTGTTAAATTACACGTTCCCCACTATAATATACTAGAGTCGCCATTGCTTCATCTAGTATTTAGGAATTATTTATTAGTGGGCATGACAAAGATCTCACGAAAGGGTCGTTGCCTCTCTCCCTTAAAAGGAAACTCATGGATAGTCGTATATTCCCCACCCTCACATACGGATTCAATGCTGCGTTCTAAAACCAAAATCGCCGATGTAGGACAAGCAGCTGCCAAGTTGTAGTGGAACTGGGCTTGCCATATCTACCGCATATCTGACGACCATTGAGCGAAAACCACCACATAGTTGCTCCCTAGTAGCCGAAACTAATTACGCGGTAGGCCTAGAAGAAGATGGCGTGATGAACTCGATCTATATCGTCCAAAATACAACAATTAAATAAATAAAATAAATTAACATCTAACCGCGACAAATGGAAGAAAACGAGGGAGGCCTTTGCCCAGCAGTGGGAATTAAAGGGGTTATAATTAATAATGAAAAATTCAATGCGAAACTCTGTTTCTTTCATACATAAATAACATTTCCTACTATATAATTTTACATGACACTGGCGTTCTATATGAAACACACATATGCAGAGGCGCAATGAAAGTTTAAACGCAGAGCTTCTACCAGCGCTAAAACTTAGTGATTTCTTTTACATCGGAAAGAACGTATTGTTCGTTTGATAGCACCGCTAAATCATGAAGATCTGATGATGATGGGACAACATAAGTCCTCGAAGTAAGAGAGGAATCCAATGTTTCTTTTTGAATAAAGTTTAAATTTTATAGAAAAGGTGACTAAAACGAGGAG
Organism: Hyles lineata; assembly: GCA_030180105.1. Classification (NCBI taxonomy): domain Eukaryota; kingdom Metazoa; phylum Arthropoda; class Insecta; order Lepidoptera; family Sphingidae; genus Hyles; species Hyles lineata. The sequence continues at coordinate 3,154,074 of JARJEE010000039.1, forward strand.
ATTACTAGGGGACGGGTGAAAGAGAGGGTGAGAAAAATATGCATACAAATAACACTACAAAGACCCAATAGAAAAACGAAAATATCACTGAAAAGTGATATCACATAAAATGACATTGCACTTGTAAACGTTGAATAATACTTATTGACTTGAATTGCCAACAAATAATAATATTATATTGAAAGAACTGTTCGAGAAATGTTGCCTCTGTTGTGGTTGTTTTAATAACACTAGAAAAAAATGTGTTCTAATTTTGATATAATATTTTGTTTCTAACCTTAGTTACTTTACTGTATGAGTTAAGAAATTCATAACGGGTGATTAAGAACAAGCCGCGGTATCTGCCGAGCCGTTAGCAGGATAAGCCGTAAAATATGTTCGGTAAGAGAGTGTAGAACGTGTCACAAGTTGAGGGCCCACGCGGGTGTGAGGCGCCGGGCGCGGGGCGGCGGGGAGGCAAGGGCTGGATTATGTTCCGTGTAGATTCTGTCGAACAAGTTTTAATTTGACAAAAGCTAGACGAGATAGCATTTGGGCGAAAGAGTGCTGCAGCACACAGAAATAACAAAAGTATAAGAATATCATGTGGCGGAGGCGGATCAGTCATATCTCGAAGCTGGCGCGGCGCGGCAGCCGAGCCAACAATAGCCGCGTGGCCCGCGCTGCTCGGCGGACCACGCCGCGCCGCGCCGCCCGGACACTGCTCTTGCTGCACACGCGCATGTTCTCTTCTACTACATACAATTTAAGGACTCTCACATGATGTCACTGCGAATGCTTCACGACATGTACGGGGCATCGTTAACATTTTTATATGATTTAACATTCAATAAATTTTACCCGAACGGGTAAAATGTTGAGCTTAAAGAACATCCACGCTGCCATGTCCTTGGCTTTTACTACTAGTTAAATCAATGCATGGTACAAAAGTTTTTTATCAATTGAAAAGGATTGATTGGCGGATGTTTGTAAAAGTAACATTCAGAAAAACATAAAATTTGCTAGTTCTGAGTCATAAAAGCATTCGTGAAAACTTTCCACGTGGCTATAGCCTCAACCCGATCGAAAATAATTAAGCTCGGTAATATATCTGGGGGCGCGGCCGAGCCCCCGTCCAAGTCGAGCTATAGGCCGTAACATCCTTTTCTCGAAGCAATTCAGACCATTTTCAACCCCCTATAACTTCGTTGTGGCTAAAGCATGAAGCCTGAATTTTCAGTTACTAAGCAGGCATTGTGTAAACATGGTATATTTAAAATTTCATTCAATTTGAACCAGTAGTTTAAGAATTGTAACTAGTCAAATTTCTTAATTTTGTCACTCACTGACTGACCGATCATCAAAAATCTAAGGCACTTCTAGCTGACATATAACCTTCAAATTTAGAATATAATTAGTGTTTAGTGTCTAAAGCAAGGGAAAATTCAAACATTTCATAATTTGTGTCTAGTTTTCTAGATAGACCAACTGCGTGAATAACTTTGTAATCCCATATAAATGTATAGGATGACAAAGTTACATTTGCAGTTAATGAATCATTGTACCCGTATATAATGGAATAATAGTTGTAGATAGATATCTATATATATGAGGCATAACAGGAGGGGATATAGAGAGGGAAATGGTGTATTCAGCCCATGAAACTGTACAACATTCCTCTAGAAAAAATGACGAAGAAAAACTTGCAAATAAATAGACTAAATAGCTCGAAAATATCAATCAATTACAATGAAAGAAAGAACATTAATAATCAAATCCGCTATATTTGTGATAAATTGATACCTACAAAAATAAGAAAAATCCATAAGACAGAGGCTTTAAGAAAAATCGTTAGTGATATTCTAGAAGTAAGAAGTACCGAAAAGGAAAAAAGTAGGACTCTACAAAAAGACGTGAGATCCCATCAAAAACATCCTGTAAAAAAAATCCAAGTCTCGCAGCTCAGGTTTTCTACCGCAAAAAGTTGTGAGATGCATGTAATACCAAGTCGATTAATTTATTTAGTCCTTAAGGGACCTTCTATATAAAGTTATTACGTTAGTTATTATCATATCAATATTAAAAATTCTTTACGTTTTAAATAAATAGATCGACTTGGCCAGCAGCATTATGTACAAATTGTACGATACATTATGTTTTCATGCGATGGCCAAGTCGATCTATTTATTTAAAACGTAAAGAATTTTTAATATTGACATGGTAATAACTAACGTAATAACTTTATATAGAAGGTCCCTTAAGGACTAAATAAATTAATCGACTTGGTATTACATGCATCTCACAACTTTTTGCGGTAGAAAACCTGAGCTGCGAGACTTGGATTTTTTTACAGGATGTTTTTGATGGGATGAATTATACTCGACTTCACCTCCGCTTATCCCATCAGGGATACCGGCGTCAGCTTTTCTATGTGTAATATGGACCGATGTAGCTCATGTTTAGTTGATTTCAAGTCGGTATGGGCCAGGTAGGAAAAGGGCGTTGTTTCCGAGTGACGCTAAGATCTATATTGGTGCTATATCTCTGACAGGAAGAGGCGCGAGTACGGACGTGGCATGCATTCAACATGAGTGTGGGTACAGTTGCAGCGAGTCGTCCGAGCGCGTGGTCACCGCAGCGCCCCTCCCCTCTCCCCCCTGCTTGCGACCCGCGCCACGCCGCCGCTCGGCTAGAGTGGAAAATTGCATTTTATTGTATCAACCTTTCCCTAGTCCCGTGCTACTGACAAGCGGCGGCGGTGGCAGATCAAAATAAGATACCGGCCGCTTTCACCGCGAGTCTCGGTCGCCGTCCCCCGCCGTGCCGTCACCCCCGCGCGCACCGCCCGCCCCGCCGCGACGCCCGCCCTCATTATACAACACTCCTTGCTCGCTCATTTTTCACCGGTGCTGTGGTGGTGTCACGTCGGTGACGTCGCTATGAATTGTTAGCCGCCTTATTAGCGCACGAGAAGTTTTTAATGGTACGCGGCACGATTTCCGTCCCATCTAAAAGTGGAGCGCGCCGAAAAGTGGGCCGTGTGTGATGGTTATAAAGGCGTTGGGGCCCACACACGCGGCCGACCGCCGCCACACGCGTGCTGCCCGCACCACGCGCCACGCTGCCAACAAACTATAACGGAAATGAAACGAATTTTCGGCGCTTTTAGCACGAAAGGGGAACAAAATCTGGCGTTGATCAATTGAAATTTGAGTCGTTAAGTTTTCCTTTGTTTGTTTTTTACAATGGACGCGCGCTCAATCTATTGTAAACATTTAATTAACATGTAAAAAGTAATGCACATTAGCAGAAATACAAGGACACGTGAGGGCGAGTGACTCCGCAGCACATGAATAAATACTAATATTGCATTAGCACAAAGCCGCGGCACTATTACGCGTAACGAAAACTGGGACTCACATTCTTATGAAGTAGACGACACGGCGGAGCCACTAGTGCCACATATGCTTCCCCAATCTTATTACCGTCTCAATATTATATATCGAGCAGGCCTATCGTCATGTCAAATAGGCATTCTGATTCCGGGCAACTTATTAGTTAATCCAAACTCAAGAACTCAGACAAATGCATCATCGAACCTGGGAATCAAATTCTAGTTTATAGTTCACAAGCTGTACAGGCCGCCGGAAGCTACTTGCACCTATTGTAGGACATAGAGTCCGTCCTGTAAGACTGGCATGGGTCGTGTCGCTTGCGTCGCGCTGCATCCCGTCCCGCTGACCTACAGACCCAATTCCACGGAGTTTGCATAATGCGCCGCACACACTCCGACCAGTACCGACTCGCAATTACACCGTGCGACTGCTGATCGTCTTAAACTGCCGCACTGTCACCACCACCTGGTACACTACCACGCCTAGTTGCTACCTGCCATGCTCAAGTATACTTGGTGGAACTTCGCCGCATCTGAAATCTTCTAGCGTGCGCTCATGCGTGCAAAGCCGTTCATTGAAAACCACTCTCAATAGTACTCTCGATTGTGGAGGATGCTCGTGCCCTGCCGTGGGACGTTTAGGTATGGGTTGATACAGTATTAAAACTTTACTTTGTTTAAATGCATTTAAAGTTCCTGTTAAAATAAAGCGCATCAAAATCGCGTTGGGCGCATCGTGCTCCGCGATGTGGCACGGTGTAGCGCTGTGGCGTGGCGTGGCGCAGTGGCGTGGCGCGGGGTGGCGGCACAGGGCGCGTCCACATTGTTACATGCGCCGACGTTACCGGGAACCGCACGCGGTAATTTTATTTTAGTTTATTCTGTAAAATACATTTTCATTGTACGCTCGGGTTTCATTGCGTGGAAATTTTCTACAAAAAATTTAACACTGCGTGGTGCAGCGCTTGGAACGCTTTTAGCGGAAGATATTAAATATGTTCCGGAAATCTTTGCCACTTTTATAATATTATGTTTACACTTCAAGTACTAGCTAGCGGGCAACAAGCGCGTCACGTACTCGCACTACACTAGCGGCCCGAATATACAATGCACGCAGAAAGAGATTGTTAAACCGAGAGAGCCATCGAGCCCGCAATATAGTGTCGTTACTTGAGACCCTTTTTGTGGGTCAAAGGCCTTTAAGATGCGTAATAATAACCGGCGTTTATTGAGGGCGGGCGGGGCGCGCGCGGCGGGCGGCCGCTCCGCTCGCATCGGCTCGATATTTCAACGACCTATAAATATGTATGCCAAGTCCGGATATTGTGGAATCTCCACTACAATATGAATTAGATAACCCACTTCACATAAATCACTTTATAATATATTGAATCCCGTTTGAACGCAACCAAGCGTGCCATTAATTTAAGCAGATTTCATACACCGCGGATATTGAGGAACTCGCGAGAGGAGGCGCCCAGCAGCAGGCGCGCGTTGATAATATGCTTCTGTTCAACAGTATGGTGCCGTTCGATGTTCAAATATAAGCTACTGATACCATGTTGTGATTTTAAATGAGCTGTTGCTAAAAAGTTCGCATCGATAATCAATATTATTTTTAAATCGTTGCCATATTATAGTAGGTTTATTATTGGATCGAGGATACCCAAGAAATTATAACCATGTCGACATTGAGCCCGCAACATCCGGCGCAAAAACTTTCTTATAATTACCGCCAAGCAGCCGGCATTTCCCAAGAATATTTAAAGTTTGTCAATTGTTGTAAGTTCGTGGTGGCTTGTTGTCCACGAACCGGACGCGGCTACCGACGCGGTGTTCGAGGGTTCACATCCCGGGACACACCTCTACCTTTTTGGAGTTATGTGTGTGTTCGTCAATTACCACGCTCTCTAACCGTGAAGAAAAACATCGTGAGGCATTCCACATATTATAGAGATTTTCAAGGATTTCTGTGGTATTATGAAGTCCGCCAACCGCACTAGTCGTGGTAGTATATGGCCTAACCCCTCTTAATCGTCTTCCGATCGTTGAGAAGGCCCGGCTGCAGAAGGATGCATATGTGCTCTTAATTTGTTTTATTTGATGATTTGTTATACTAAAATCTTGTCAAACAACTCACATACAATATCATGAAAAAATATTTGTTCAAACCAGTATTCGCACAGAAACAGATGTCGTGTCCTGTTATAAATATTAAATCCGATGGGATACGCAACAAAACAATTTGTCCACCCCGCGTCACAATCTACCTTTGTGCTGAGCGAGGGCGCGGGCGGCAGGGCTGAGGGGGAGGGCGGAGGGGGGAGGGGGCGTTGACAAAACACGGACCAACATCAAAGCAACAAAGAGGCAAAAACCCCGCAGAATCTATTTGACATTGTCGGATTGCTTCCGACCGGTGCGGACTGCGAGCGTGCAGCGGAGAGTACCGAGTCCACTGGGATACAGGCAATGATATTGGCTCGCTGGGCTATTAGAGTGTCTCCAATAATATTTATAGGTCATACTTCGCAAGGTTAATAGAGAGATTGTCTAAAATTTTACTGAACGTGTGAAGTTAATATCACATCCTTACGTTCTGCTTAACCAGGTCGTGGAATACCTTTCCCACGTGCCCCTTCCTTCTTTTAATCCTGGACGCTTAAAGAAACTTCAGGGGAATAAACTTTATGTCGGAATCTAATTTTGCCTAGTGACAGCAATGATGTCTATACGTGACTGTCAATATTGGTTGATTGGATTTACGGAATGGGTGTGACAATCTGAATGAAAAATATTTTCATAAATTAAACATATTACGCGAAGAGTAATTGTGAAATAAATATAGCATGAGCGGGTGTGAGGGCGTCTCCGGGCCGCGTTTCCTCGCCAGACATAATATTTAACACGACAATACAGCACAATTATCGCGCCGTGTTTGTTATAAAAACGCCGGGACGTTGCGGTGTTATCTGTTCGTAAACAATTCGCCCAAAACTCCACAATACAAAAGGTGTGTTTTAAAGTGAGCGGCCGTGTTGTCGCCGGTGTAGAAACCTCCCCCCCCCTCCCTCCCTCCCACCGCACTGCATCCCGCGCCGCGCTCCTCCGCCAGAACAATCGTGTTCTTATCTTATTGCATAGCCACGGTAGTATTTGTGTTGTGCTTTATTCCTTCACCTTTTCCTGTGCGTTGCAGAAAGAGGTTAGCCACCGTGTGTATGATTTCCGTACTTTTACCAACAGATGTGTCCTCGTATTGTGAAATTATACTTTCCGTATTAATATTATGGAATTAAAATAGTTATATCCAAGTAGGTATATTAACACAGACTGCACCCCAAATGGGACACATTTGCGTGGGCTACTGCAGGAGGTTTTCCAGGCGATCTCCAACCACCTCACTCACCAAAGCAAATGCTTCCGCAAACCTATTACGAGTAGCATGAAGTTACATGAATTTTCAATACTATTGTCGTACCACCACCGTCGAGCTAACCCATGAGTACTGCAGCTACCACTAGCTACAACATGGGTAGACCACTACCAGCTCTAGAGTTCGAGACACTTGTTATTTTAAGGTTTTTGTTGCATAAAGTAAACCATATCCTGCCGAAAACTTTTTATTGTAAAACTGTTGCCAAGACGAGATCATATGAAACGGCCTAGCCACATATTTCGACTAAGGTATAGAGTTTGTGAAGTTAGGCCTTGTAGAGTTTGGTCGTAAAGAGTAAGAAGATTGGCTGTATATCTAGTAATTTTTTCACATGAAAATGTTTTTGGTAGGATTTCACTTCCTTTTGTAAAATGTACATGACGATGAAATTATGAAGGTTTTAAAAAATGACAATGTGCTTCGAGAAAAAGTAGGGAGTGCCCTTGCGCTTCACTGAGTCGTCTTGGTGGGGGCACTACTGTGCCACCAGATATTTTCATACTGCACTAAATTTAAGATCAATATAACAATCTCTAATATGCCACGGTTCAAACATAAGGGTTAAAACATAAAACCTTGCCATGGTAACACAATGTTTAGTGGAAATAACAAATTAAAAATAAATCAAGTAACTGTCAAACTATTCCGGACCGCAATTACAGTTAAAGTGGGTTGTGTAATGTGACCCGGGGCGAGGTGCGAATGTATGGGTTTACGTGGCGCCCGGACATCTTGTAATGTACACGCGAGCCGCACACGCGCCCGCCGCGACCATTGGCACTACGCACCTCGACGGACCAATACACGAGACCAGCTTCACACACGCGACATCTACACTCCACACAATAGTTTAAAACATTCATGTGATTTTTGTAGCCCTTATAGCATGATTGTCCTGGCTTCGCCAAAATGTTTGACACTTCCAATTCATTAAAGTTTATTATATCGTAATATTTAATTACATGTGATTTTGCCAACGTTATAGGATAAAATTTGAATTGTATATATTGCAACTATGCAAAGTTGTTTCCTTGGGGGTCAGACACTTTTAATGGTATTGTCTTCTTGCCAGACACATTGAAGCTGATAATTTCTAAAGCCACCACGATTGTAACTTAACCATGGCTGATCGTGTGATGCCTATGTCAGAGGCATGCGCAAATAAACATTCTACTTTTATTCTGTAAAATCTGGCGGCCACGAGCTGTTGGTCTATTAGTTTGATCATAATAGAGCTATAGTGTAGTTGTGTTGCGTAATGGCATTCATATTCAATGTACCTAATCAGAGAACGACAGTAGGCAGCAGCGAGCGCGCCAGAGCGATGTTGAATTACCCACTTTAATTAAAATCTGTTGTTAATATACTCATATACATACACTGCGCGCGATGAGTAGAGTCTCGGTGATGTTTTGTGAGACCGACACGACGCATAAGTAATAGATTACACGCACGGAGCTGCTCGTCAGTCGTCAGCCGCCAGGAATCAGTCAATTACACAATTTTAATGACGTGCAGCGTCCTCACCACTACCATATTTCATATTTACACATGAGCTGACACCTTCAGCCCATCGCTCGCTGGGCTTATTTCTGCTTATACATGTGGAGGAGGGTTCATCGCCATGCTCGGCATAAACTTACCTCTTCGACAACTTATATGAAATATTTCAATAGCTTGAGAACCGAATTTTACAATTTTAAACAAACAAGGTACCTCAGATTTCGACTTGGAAACCAATCGAATCAGTAGAAAAAAAGTAAAGAATGGCGGCCATTCTGCATTTCGATTGTTCAACCAGAGGATGCCTAAGGTATCTATTTTGAGACTAATTAAATCAATAAAAAAACCGAAATGGCGGTCAATTGTTCACACCATTATTTTTCGATTGTTATAAAGAGCTAAAATATAAAGTTTCATAGAAATTGCTATAGGTATTTCGATTTCCCCTATAAAAATTTCAACCTGTGTTTTAACTTTTTGAGGGCTACTTTTAAGAAAACAAGGTATGCTGTTAAATTGTTTTTAAATAAGTAATTAAAGTGCAAAGCTTGGCGTCTGTAACTTCAACGGTTTAGATTCTTCCATACGAACGCTCATCCCGTACTTTATCCCTTTCAACCCTTTTCATTACAATAAAAGGTAGCCAAGGTTTTTCCTTTCCCAAGGTCTAATCTTTCCTTGTGCCGACTTGCACCAAAATTCGTCCAGTGGTTTAAAAGTGAAAAGGTAACAAAAAGACTTTATTATTTGTAACTAGATTATTATTTGTTCACTAACAATTAGCGGACTGATTTTTTAACTCAAATTTCGATATACCTGTCTTATCCCTATAAAATAATGCATAAACCAACTCTGTAAATCTACGCCCAAGGTTCTATGAGGTTTTGCCCGTCTAACTACATGTTGTTATTTGAGCGCGGGATTACTCGTGAATCGTGATGCAATATACAGTAAGACAGCCCGACCGTCACAAACAAGGAAGTTCCCTAATCACATTAGCGAGTCCGTGACGCGCAAGCAAACGACCAAATCAGAAACATTTAGGCACTCCACCAACCCGTGCCATTGCCTAGTTTCAAATATTTAACATGCAGTCAACGTGGATTGCAGCGTTTTACTTCTGTACATATTTTGAACATCTCTTCGGGCTTATTTCAAGTTTTTTAATCCTCATTCACCTAAACTAAATACACAATATACCTTTCACATCACACACATACAATCTTCCTTTGTCGAAAAAATATGTAAAAGTTCCAGTTACAAACCCTGCATCTCGGTCAAAAGTTATAGCTAGACGGCGTCACAGCCGAGGAACAGCACTCCGTCACTCCCGAGCTGTTTGTGTCATGCGATACTTATGTAAGTTGCCTAATATATTGGTACTCGTGTGACAGTTATGATATTACGGTTTTAATAGCTCGTTGTAACAAAATAGAATGCTTGTAGCTTCCGAGCGCCGTGCATTTTATAAATTGATTTTTAATGTTCGGGCTAATTGCGTTGTCGGCTCCATACTCATACGCCTGTATACGCACACCAATATATACACTCACACACGCACGCACGCGCGTTCCGCAGACTCGCTCACCAAAATGTTTTTCACATTTTCAAGTATGTTTTAGCAGCACGGGGTCCCGCGCGACTAGCTTCCACACATTTGTTGAATGTTGTGTCCTGTAACGAGCTCAGCTATTTGCTAAATATTTCGCGGTAGTTTCATGTTATTTTATCATTTTAAGCATTACAATAAATAACAATGAGCATCTGGATGAACGAGAGCTGTTTACGGAATAAAAGAAATAACCATCTCTGAGAGTATTTCTGTAGTGCACACCGTAGAGTGTGGGGCGAGGTCTGAGCTCAGTGGCGCTGTGTAGTGCGCAGTGTACACAGTTCAGGTAGATTACTGTTCCTACTCATCTTAAGTCGATACAAATGAAAATACACGAACAATGGAGCGACGTCAGCGTTTTCATTAAGATGCAAACCTTTCTTAGATTACGCTACGTGACCCCAGCACAATGTCCTAAGTAAACAATGCGAAATGTGCAACATTTGTTGGGGCGCAAACATCCAGCCGGCGCGGCGCGGCGCGGCCCGCCTCGACCCGCCTCGACCCGCCGCCGGCACACTTTAATACGCTCTTAATGTGGGAGCACATGAAAAATATTCGGAGCACATTCATCGAGCGAGAACAAAAGGAAGCGCAGATGATTTCTGTATAATGAGTGCTACTAGTACTTACTGCGAGTTCCGGCGCTGCGTATTTATGAGGCGCTTCCTCTGCCCGCCCGGCGGCCCCTCCCCGCGCCCTGCGCCCCGCACACACCCCGCCGCGCCCGCGACACCCGCCTGAGATACATCTGGCTCCCGCGGGAGCGCACTCGATTCCCGGATTAAAAGTATCTATATTGGATGTCGAACGAGAGGAATCGCGTTATCTTCTAATGGCATGTCCATTATTAATCAAAGCGGATGGGTATTACATGTCTGTACTCTATTATACTGAAGAATTCATTCGGAATGCACAATTATTGCGGCTGATGTCGATTACAAGTATGTGGGTCACTTGTAAGGACGCAAGGAGGCGCGGTGCGGGCGCTGTGTCGGCGCGTGTCGGCAATGTCCACGATTCGCGGGCGACGCCGCACGGCGAGCTTGCAGCACGCGCTTTATCCTCCATATATGTTCGAGCCTAAAATAACTCAATAAAACACAAAAGCCGTACATTTGCCGAAATAAACTTCAAGCTTCAACCAACACAGAGAGCTATCAGTGGCAGCTTAATTAAAATGTGCAGGAATTGAGATCATTATTTTTAACATGTTACTCAGTATAGACTATTCAGTAATTGGTACTTATTAATTGGAGTGCACACCATGTATGTGGTTGTTGTGCATTACTTCTTGTTGTATCACACAACATGTGATGAGCTTGGAGTGGTGACGCCAGTGCGCGGTTCCTTGCCGCGTGGTCGTCGGCGAACACCGTCGAGTGTTCATTTGGCGCCGTCACTCAAACTCGTTTTAATAAATGTCGGGAAAAAAATAATGAATCAAACGGTTATTGTGCGCAAATTACATTGCCATTATTTTTCCCCGGCTGCGGCGTCAGAAGAGGTGTGCGGGGGTGCGGCGCGGCAGGGCGGCGGCGGCGGGGAATCGTCAATCAAACAGAAAGGGACGAGATTACTGAGATGCTCCGTATTACATATGGTCGCGGAGCTCGTAACTTTCAGCTGGACATTACCGCCATTATTCAATGTAATCGCCGCGCTCCGGTCATGTGGCTTGCTTCAAGTGGAATACTGACGGAGTGTGTGTTATTGTGAACTCGGCGAGCACTGATAACGATTTCATTTATTGGGAATTTATAATCAGTGGCTACAAAACCAATATTCGGAATTTATCCCTCACAAATCCACTCAGTACACAGGGGAAACGGCCATACATCGCCCAATATTTGTAGAAGCAGTACCCGTGAGCCGCGAGTGTCAAAACACTCGTGACGCCACGTGTTTGTGACCCTCGCAAATATTTACTCATTACCTGGACGCACCAGATAATCCTTCTACCTCAGTGTCGGATCAATACCCCTCACTATTACGAAATTTTGTTTGAAAGCAAACATCCGTAAAGAAAAACAATCTAAACAAAAGCTATTAAAGTTTAAACGTTCAAATTATCGGAACATATCAAAGTCCTTATGAAAGCAGACGTCGGAGTGAGCTCAAAGCGGCAGCGTTGTAAAGCACGCTCCGGAGAAAATTCACTAACTGGAAAAAACGCTCCAACTTTGAAGTTGTCTCACAACTTAAGAAACTTGCGCCTGAAATTCATACGTGAAACTCATACCTACTGTTAACAAGTCGAACTTTTATTATATCCGCCTCGACCCAGCGGTGCGCTGCTGATGGGAAAAGTAAGAAAGTGGTACGAGTCAGTGGCAGGTGAGACGCGATGCTTGCGCCCTCGCCCACCACGTGCTAACACGGCATACTACGCGGCATACTCCACGGCATGCGATAATGAAAAAGGCCGGTGCCGCGCGCGCCGCCGAGTCCGGCTCGCCGACACTTATGAAGGAAACTAATCTGGGGAATGATGGTGCGCGCTCGATTAACTGTTTTTGTACACATGCGAGCCACTGTATTAACGGCGAGTTGCGAGCGCCCCGCCGCACCCCGCGTCCCCCCGCCCCCACCTCCCACCATCATTATTGACACGAACACAAGCTTTTATTGATTGTTTATTCTTCAAAAACGTTAGCCAATTCATTTGCTGTGTGATAATGAATGTAAACAGTATATCGCCGCAGCAGGCATAAATAAGTACGCATGTAGTTCTAATACCCATAAGGGTATAAGGTATAAACACATATGCATAAACTCACGCCGTTTTCCCAGAAGGCCCGAACTCGGTTTCAAGGCCTCAGCTTTTTATCTTATTGTAGTGTAACTACGCCTTCGAGGCAGTGATACTCTTACTGCATGCAGTAATGCAATTCGTTGAGTTTATTTGCATCACAGTATTATATAACTCCTCTCAACTGGAGCGGCGTCGCGAATTGTCGCTGTCCGTGTGTCAGCGGATGCAGAAGCCTCAGCTCCCACGGCGCGAGCTCACGCGACACACTCGTACCGACTTCAATGTTTCGTACTCAATGTTTGTGTGCGGAGCTAAGTAAATAGCAATCGACACGCGTTGCATCTTAAACCCACTGATTTGCAGCTCATGAAGCAGCGAGGTGTCGTGCGGTGCGGTGTCGGGGAGCGGCGGGGGGTGGCGGGGGGCGGCGGGGGCGGCTGTTACGCGACGCGTGTTATCCGAGTATTTGCAGGTTGGAGAGGGTGGAAGCGGCGCTGCACTCGCTGCTCACTCGGAGCTCGTCAAGTCGTCTGAGCAGATAAGTCACGTGCCAACTCCGCCAGACGCGACACTCCGCCAGATAACCGCAGATAACTGATAACTGCGCTGAACCGCACCGCCGCTCCCACACTCCCGCACTGGAGATCAACCCATCATGTGTACAGACACTCAGCTTACTACTCGCTCCACTATAATGGGTCTATTTACGTATGTTATTATAAGTTGGATGGGAACACAAATTGTTTTTGGTGTGGATATTATTCAAAATATTTTGCGCCAGCCCTCCCTGACGCCAACTCGTAACGACTGCAGTCGGAAAGGACATTGTTGGAAACGGCACATGAATCAACACCTGTTAGACATTATCAATAATTGCTACTTTATTACATAGTTTAAGCTGCAACCTCCTTGAAGCTCTTACTTATTTTTCTCTTAATTCGCCATTTGCATTATTTTCATCAATGCACAAATACTCCATAATCCATTCCACTTGAGTTTACGATTACAACACGATTACAAGTCGAAAGAACGCGGTCGAGAGCGTAGTGTGAGATCGCTTAGTTAGAACTGCTCACTCACACATTAAAGCTTGATGTTTTTTTATTGTTATTATATTACATATCACCATTAAATTACGACTTCAAAATGAATAAATAATTTAGATAATATAGAATTCTCGGAACTCACTGTCGAGTTCGCGTCATTTCGGTGATATTCATATATTTATATCCGTGTAAAAAGTACTTTATTTATTTAAATCTGTTGATTTTAAGAGGAAAATGTGTGGGAGATTAACATTGTCCGTTATGGATGTCTATCATCTATGTATTATTCTACATTGTGATGTATATTGTATCGTATTCGTAACCCTGAACTAAAAGTGGAAAATATCTCGATCAGTTGTGGCGCTGAGTACACTTGAATGTAAGTAGTTAAGTACCCTCGTCACTCGCGACACGAACTGCAGCATATTAATGCGATCACAGAATCCCGACAACATGCAGCGCCGAGCCACTCGCGACGCAAAGCAATGCAAACATTCCACTGTAACTTGTCCCCCAGCTAGCTTTAAGCTCGGCTGCGACTATTGAGCGAGCGGTAAAAGCGCTCCGACTGGAATGTAGGAAACAATTAGTTCAAAGACACCTTTGACAAGCGCTGACTTCGACGAGCGCCTTTCAAAGAGGACCCGAATAACACCAAATAAAAAGGAGGCTCACTTCGGACTTGCAAAAACTAATTGCATTGCACCACCAGAGGGCGGAAGGGTTGAGCTCGCTTTTATATGTATTTAACGAACATGATAGGAACTACGACGTTATATTCTATTTTTGAAACGGATTACGTTCTGATGTTCTCAAATGATTTCTTGTTCTGCTATGAAACACTTGTTAGGATTTTAATTAATAATTAATATTAGACGTGACGTTTATTTGTAATTGTATTCAGAATATATCTAATGCGAAAATCATAATTTACCCATTTTAACTCGATGCCTGTAATGAGAACATGCCTGTTCCCTCGGCCTACGAGCTACGTGCTACGCCGCATGTGTTACGTGCTACGCCGTATGTGCTACGGGCTACGCACTACCGACTACGCGCTACGTGAACGCTCCACTAAACAAATAGCTGAGTGAGGCGCGCGTATTGACCGTGCGGCGAGCGCTGCCTCCACCGCTGTTTGCCTTCCATTCAATCCGTCTGTAGCTATTAGCACCATACGCAGCTCCAAGCGTTTTCATTTCAATGCATGTCTGCATACAGCGAAATATAATATTGTATATGACAATTCTCGTTCCCAAAACACTTAGTAAAATGTGAACCAAAACAAGCGGAGCGAAACTGAGCTGTGCAGCGATCAGTGTCTCATGGGAAGACCCTGCCGTCGATTGCAACTTATACGGAATATTGGCAAATATCGCGATGGCGCGGCTAAGTGCTGTGCTAATCGTTTCACTACACATCCCATAGGAGCCACGTTTATATTTTAGATGCGAAATGCTTGAAGCTTTATTTTAAATCTTGATTAATTAGGTCGGCTATCAAACGTTCTCAGCCGATTAGGGGCCACGTGTCGCTTTTCACGCTAAGCCGTTGCAGGGTGATATATTACATACCGCAATAGATATAGTTGAATGTATGGAAAGTAATACTTTGAGCTGAGATTATCTTGGCTCGCATCAAGTTACACTTTCCTTCGTAGCTCTATCTTTAGCATCCACATTTATCTGAATAATATTTAAAATTGAAATGAATGATTCCGCTCGCGGTATTGATTTTTTGAAACTGACGTTAGATTTTTTCCATAATGTAGATTTATAAGGTATTCATTAGGCGGGCCCGGCGGCTATCAATCACGAGTCACCTGCGATCAGTGTCGCCACCCCCTGCACCCCCGCACTGCCCCCTGCCGCGGCCACAAGTGGAGTGAGGTGAGCGTGAGTGCAGATCGTGACTCTTACCCAGTTGAGTGAGTAGTCCAGGCCACTCACTGTTAATAGAGTCAATAGTAAGTATGTAGTAGAATCGCGCAAACTCTCTACGACCTCACATCTATATCGAGACACCGCGCACTGGCGACGCGCCTGAGCATTTAATCAACTGATTGTGTTTCATCATCCTGATGCTTCTACCCTTCTGTGTATGCAGAATCGTTTCTAATGTCATGGCAACTATTTATCTCACCTGGAGAATGTTAATAATGTAAAATAGAAGTTTGTTTGCTCGTGCCTAAATACAGAAATAATCTCTAACTTGCAGAAAAACGGTGTTTGTTTTTCTAAGCCAGAGAGGTTCCATTGAATAGAGCTTAAATTAAGGTTTCGAACAAAGGCTCGGCATTGTTCTCTAATTACTACTGATTGTCACTCGTGTAGTCGCTCAGCATAATAGCTATAGCAGGCGCAGTTCACGGCTAATTAAATCCGTACACATTAGTTCCAGTCGCCTTTTCAACAATCGAAGCGCGAGGGCACCGGCACAGGCGCGTTGTTTTATGATAACATCTGCCTGGCGTCGAGTTGCCACGCGCTGGAGACGTTCGCGATTGATTACCGCGCTACTGATACACGGCGCGGCCGCCGACCATGCGGGGACGCTGCGCCGGGGACGCGACCACACCACCACACCACCGCGCCGAGGCGGGGGACGAGGGCGGTACATCACTTACACTAGATTGATGTGGATTTAACTTGCTCCTAATTGCGTCCTCGTAGAAGATCAGTCGCTGTATTTACTGCGCATTGTGAGCTCGGTGTGATTTAGCGGCGTGGTCGCTCGCGCCCTGAATATTCACCTACTGAATGATTCCCTTTGACCGCACGTCGATCAGGAGCGGCCACAATGATACATATTTTATAGCTGCATATGTAAACAACAGTGTAATCATCTCCGTTATTATGATGGAGCAGTGAGCGAGTGGTCCGAACGCGCGGTTCATGTGCCGCGCTATATTCGCCTCGTAAAAACAGTAAGTGTATTTTTATGGGCGACTCAATTTCGCGGCGACTTTCGCCTTCGCTCCATTAGCTCATTTATTTGACACAAATATTTCAATCTACGTAAAAACTCTTCAATAATACTTATGACGACAAATTATACTTTGAATATATTAGGCGTGAGCATTCAGGTGGTACATCCCGGCGGGCCGCGGCCGCTGTGTTCATGTCTCACGTCAAATACTTTCGATCTCATTGTTATTGATGGGAAGTGATATAAAGGAAAGCCCTCTATACTACGGCTCTATGACGATTCCTGCGCAACGATGACTGTCATGATAGTTTCAATGGATGGATCTATGGAAGTGAATTTACGAACAATCCTCCTCGGTACGTAATATTTGTTTGTTCATTTGTGAAAATAAAGTATCACAAATAAATATCGTTAAGAATATGTTGTTTGCCACTTGAGTAATGTATGATATATGTTTTGAGGTTGTCGTGGCTATGAACACTTACGGCTTCTACTCAATGAGTTTTGCACTTCATAACATCATCTTCTTTTACCTCCCAAATTTGCTTTAAGACAATGCTAAACTGTTGTAGATTCTCATATTTCGGTGTGAGCTTTGGGAACAAATTCAAATTTTTTTTTCAACATTTATTAGAAAACTTTCACTATGCGTGCTCATGGTATCTGCTATTATTACATTCCTTGGTGAACAAAATGTAATTTCCCAAAAGGAAGTTAGAGCGAACCAATTTGTAGGGTTGGTACATTTTTACGGCACGTATCAGGTGCAAATTGTGCGCTCCGCTCATACGAGTACCGCGCGCTATAAAAACATAACGCGCATTGTAAATTGTAACGCGAGCACAAATAGAAAGGTGTTTTATGTGACGCCCGCGCCCGCCCGCCGCCGCGCGCCGCGACAGCCCTGTCGACTAGAAAAACCCACTCGGCGCCGCGTGTGCTCGTATGTCGAGCATCCTCGTGACTCAAGTGGACTTATCGGCCGCCACTTCAGCCGCGACTACATCGATGAGACGCCGCCCTCCTTATATTCATACTCATACTCATAAGCAGCCGTTGACAGAAGATGTCTCGCTCATCCTCACCGCAGTATGCAATCAACAGGGATGTTGATTGAATGTTCATTCCGAATAGATACATTCAATGTTTTTATATGCAATGTGAAAATATTTCGCATTTGCTAATAACTCGCTAAGTGTTGCAATTCATTAGTCACTACTCCCCGCTGTGGATCGTCTCTATCGTTGCTCTACCCAGTATGTATTTATAATGAGAGTAATGAGAAGACCGTAAACAGGCATACCGACTTAGATTCACTGGATATAGTTACTTAAAGCTGCGTGATGCGGCAAAGATTCCAGTGGAAAGTAAGCCAGTTGAATTTGTTAGGACGGATATTTTCGAGCAGGGTCGTGTTATATGCCATGAGTCATACTGCGTGCGTATGCGCTTGTTAAATATAAGTATATGGTTATGAGTATTATTACAATTCGTGTCCGGTAAGTTAGCGGATGTCACATGACCGCAGCTTGGTGGTGTCGGTGGACGTCGTGAGTCGCGGAGGGTACAAACAAGCCGACAAACCAACCACCTCCGACTCGCGCTTCCATCGCGTTCTGGAACACGACGCATATGACAAGCTATTGTGCATTATTATTTCGTTATCTAAAAAAATAATAATTGTAGCGGGATCCCGAGTAAGGCGCGAAGCGGCGGGTGCTGCCGTCCTGCCATATGTCTTATAAATATATACGAGTACAGAGTAATGTAAAATATTGATAATGTTCTAATATTGAATTTTATAGGCCATATAAAAAACTCTCGTCCATGTTACGGGTTCGGCGGGGAAGTTGACGGCCGCGAGAGGGGGGCAGAGAGGGGGTAAGAGGGTGAGCCCTCTGTAGATTTAGAGCTTCTTCAATCTGTTTATCTGTATGATAAATTAGCGCGGGATGACAATCGCGAGCAGTGAGTTAGTGCCCCAGCCGCGCACCCCGCACCGCGACCCTCTCTTATCAGCTTTTCATAGCGGTATTGGGGCCAAAAGTTAACAGCGTTTCAGTGTTGATTATAAGCACATTTATGACAAACGTTAAGGCGCATAAGCCTAAATGTTTATTTTATAAAGTTTAAAATCATTGTAGCTGTAATAAGGAGCTGCAATGGAAGTAGTGTGTAGCGCTGGTCGCCGGCGGCGGCGCGGCGATGCGAAAACGCGCTGCTCGCTACTGTGCCGCGCCGCGGGCGTCGCAACTAGCTTATTGATATTCTAGACTATGCTGCCCTCGTATAGTGATTAAGTCATAAGACTCATAGTCTTGCAGCAATATACGAACTTGAGCTGTGAATCACCAAATATTATTCCCATAAAGATTACCTATACGGTTGCAACATACTAGTTCAATGATTTTAAAATAGTATAAAAGATGTCCGGTAAGGATATAATCTTCATATTATAATGAAATGAAAAAACATTCCATCAGAAAGAAAATACAATCATACTGCGAAGTCATGTCATGTAATAAAACACGAACACAAGGCGTGTTCTTATTCGACCCCGAGTCAAAGGAACTAGCCTTGCCCCATCTCAACCGTATTAGAAATAAAGCGGGTTTATGAGAGTGTGTAACAACAATGTACAAATCTACCATACAATTTAGGAAGCAGCGCGCTGTAACATCGTCCCGACGGTGCAGCCATGCGAGGGGCGCGCCGACCCAGCGCGTGCTGCAATGTTTACCAGCTGCTACACTCAGCATATTCAATACGTGTACTCCTGCTGCAACTCGAAAAACCTCTGCTTATTGAATTTCCTCTATGTCGTAGTCCTTACCATGAGTTGTGCTTAAAAAATTGATGCTCTCTGAACTTGCAATGATGTAAAACGAGTATTTATACAGAGCCTTATGTGCGCTTTAAATGTACATCCCGTACAATAATTCGGTGTCAATTTACAGTATTCTGAAACATAAGCTTGTTGAACGACTGACTACTTAGAAATTAAATAATTTTCGGAAATTCCTGACGGGATTTTGTGTTTGATTCATCATCATCATCATCATATCAGCCACAGGAAGTCCACTGCTGAACATAGGCCTCCCCCAATGATCTCCACAATGACCTGTTGGAAGCGGCCTGCATCCAGCGACTTCCTGCGACCTTAGTCAGATCGTCCGTCCACCTTGTAGGCGGGCGTCCGACACTTCGCTTGCCTGTACGTGGCCTCCACTCGAGAACCTTTCGGCCCCAACGGCCATCGGTTCTACGAGCTATGTGCCCGGCCCACTGCCACTTCAACTTGCCAATCCTATGGGCTATGTCGGTAACCTTGGTTCTCCTACGGATCTCCTCATTTCTGATTCGATCTCGTAGGGAAACACCGAGCATAGCCCGCTCCATGGCTCGTTGAGTGACTTTGAGCCTTTTAATGAGGCCCACAGTGAGAGGCCACGTCTCGGTGCCGTATGTCATCACTGGTAACACACAACTATCGAAGACTTTCGATTTTATTGTGTGATCGAAATGCGTCATGCATTTCGATTACTAAAACCAGTTCCGTTTAACGCTTATTCCGGCATCAGTGCACCTTTTTGATAAATTTGTGTTTTTTATAAAAACGAGAGGAGAGGAGAGTACCGAAAAAGTTCTCATATAATAATTAAACAATTTTGTACTAAAGTAGGTTACGCAATTAGTACTTCTTTTAATTTTTAAACGTGGGTGTTACAACAGAGATTGATTCCCCACTTCCACATTTATATATTAGTAATGCATGGCAGCCAGTAGCCAGTGCGACAGGTACATACAAGGACAACCTCCACGAGAAATGATATTTGTCCACAACACCAATATATATCCTATAATTTCAGAGCAGGTGTGGGGGATAATGTACAACAAGCAATGGACTGCTGTAGGCTATTGATGATGACTAAAAAGGAGCAATGAATTTTGTTTCCTACTATTTATACTACTGCATGAATAATGGTGGGTACACCATTAGACCACTTGCTCAATCTCAAGAAAATAGAAGCGCTAAGAAAAAGAATGAACAGGGAACTGTTAGGAGTGAATGTATGCCGCGGAGCCGCGCCGGCATAAAGATGTGCCTAGCATGGCCTCACTTCCACATATTAAACTTTGAGCGGCGACCACTGACACCCGACGCCGGGGAAGCGAATTAAATTCTTCCATTTGTGCGCGGCGCAGCAGCGGAGGAAAGTTGGCGGGGGTTTACGCGCGCTTCACTTCTCCCACTCTGGCGAAAAGAAACCGAGCCGAATGATTGCCGCCGCCGTGCACTCATACACAGGTGAGCACTTCATAACCACGGTCCATCGCACTTCAAATTACAGAATTTCATCGTGTACTGTTACGTCTACAATTTTTATAAATTTATCTTTTAGAAACTTTGTTGTGCTTGGTTGGTGTTTCTACCCATTTATTTTCAACCACTTAGAATTCTTACTCTCTTCAAAACTCGTGTTTTGTTGAAGTCATTTGTAATTTTTCATACAAGTACAGTACTTTTTTGTTATTCATTTTAAAATCTCGCCCAGGAGGGATCCCTAAAAATGGAACCCATGAGGTAGCGTAGAAGATAAATATTTAACCTCGGGACAGATTAAAAAGCTATAGTATTATTGCAAATCAAGTGAATGTAAAAACAGGAATGCTCAAGGCTCACGACCTCAAGGCCCAGGACGGTGACTTGATCATGCAGCAGTATCATTAATTGTTAACTAGTGCGTGAGATGCGGCGTCCGGCGCGCTGGCCGCGTGCCAGCCTCGCCCTATTATGCTTAACGTTTTTGTGGTATTGCCATAGCGGCAGCCGCATACCGAGACGCTACCTCGCGCCGAATGGGACTTCATAAAGGTGCTTCACATCGTCGACTCTCATATTCCGAGCGTTTGGAATCCGAGATGCTCCGCTCGGGGCCGTTTTTATTGCGGGCCGGAAGCGCTGCCGCGCCGCCCACCGCCGCGCCGCCTTTATTAAACCCACAAAATGCTCGCTCTAATACGCAGTCGATAAACATGATAGTTGTCTTAAATAATTCTCGAGTCTGGGCCCGCAGCGGATTACTCGGCAAATGATTATTAAAAAGTGAGACGCGGTACTGGGAACCGTTTTAAAATTAAAAAAATCCCTCGAGCGATGTCCGGTGGCTGCCGCGATGGCGCCGATGTTCTTTTTGTATATAGAGAGCGCTCGACATCGATATGCGGTTTAGTTCAATTCCGATCATCGATTGTTCTATTTGTGCTCGGCGAGCGCGCCTCCAACACTTAGTATGTGTTGAATGCCCTCGCCGGCTAAATCATTAAAACGATCACAAAGTTAGTTTAGATTGCGAATAGTGTGGATATATGCAGGGGCTACGCCCGTATGCACTGCTATCTCACACTCACAAGCTCACTCAGCGAGCACGACTTAGCTAGCAGCCGACTGCATTTTACTGTCAAACGGGAAGTGGTGAAAAGAAGCGCGTGAGACCATGCTCAATTTGCAACGAGGTTAATAATTAATAAATGTCCACTGATCTCAATAGACATCAAAAAGTAAAAAAAACTTATACAATGTTTTTTTTTTATTTCCTGGGTCCGGCAAACAAGCGAACGGGTTACCTGGTGCTTAAAGATTACATCCACCCATGAACATCCACAACGCTTGCATCATTTATGAGTTTCGCATCCATAAAATCGAGATGACAGCGGTAAGGAAAAAGCATGGAAAGGGATATTGGTAATCCGGCAATCTGACTCACGAATGAAACGCTTCACGTCTATTTCTTATGAGATAGGGATACCATCCCGGACGGGCCTGCCCATTTCTTACTGACAAAAGCGTGGCTGGCTCTACCACTTCCAAATTTGGATAAATAAAATCGTATCATTCCTTGAAAGGCAATAATTGGTTGGAAGTTTATGAAAGTATTTGCTAAGAGTGTTTTCAAATAGTGAAACTGTGCACTGTTACTGTGCTGTACGTGTGTGTAGGCGTCGCCAATCAGTGCGGGGACAATTCGGGCGAGGGTAGCCCCATTCCAGCGACGCAGCAGTATTGCAACTGCTCCGCCGCTCCGCCGCGCCGCCTCGCCGCAGCGCCGACGGCCGGCCCACGACAGAGGAAATTAAACAGTGCGCCGCGCCGTCTTCACACGGCTTCCTTTACGGCCGATAAATACGAGGCCCTGATCAAAGTGCCACTTGCCACATACGTTTCGGTGATTCATTGTCCCCGCAGAGAACGAGCCCGAGTTCTGTCTCGGGCTTAATTAAACGAAGAGCACTCGATTGTTACAGCGATACGAAACCCAATTAGTCTCGGTTTGAGCCAATTAATTAATGGCGGTGTTGATCGGAATTTATAATACGGACCGAAATGTTAATCTCCCCTCATAATTAATGCGAGTTGCGTTTCACAACAGCTTTGGCTAAAACAACTCCCCTTACCGAATTGTATGTAGACACGTTTTTACAATTACGAGACGGAAAGTATTTGTATTAGTAGTCGGGCTTGATATACGTGGCGAACCAGCAAGCGTGGCCGACTTTATGTGTTTTTGTGTGTATGTGTGTGTGCGTGTGTATATCTGCGTGCGTCCCATTAAAATGATGAATGCATCGCAAGTTAATTAGTATTTACATACAAAAAGTGAGAGCGCGCGTATTCACTGAACTCGCTTGGCGATACAGAGCGACAGATCCACCTGCATCCGCACATACACCTACACTCTACACACACGCTGTCGTTCTCCGATACTCTGATCCACTGATACGAAGATAAGCCCCGTAAAAGCATTCACGCTCTTTGTACGAAATGTTTGATCGCAGCGAGCAATCCAGAGCCTCTACAATCACATTACTTAACGTGTGTAATTAGTAAAGAGCTTCATCCATTTGTACACATAATGTTATTTCGTTTCGGACGTGGTGTTTACTTAATGTATTTGAACGAATACAATGAATCTGTAGGCTGTGTACTGTACAGGTACTTTGTACCAAAGTTAAGATATTAATTAAAATCTATGTATATATTGTATTGCTGGCAGCATTATAATGTTCCTTCATCCAACTATTTATTTTGGTGCTTATGATATATGAGAGCTCAGAACCACTAATTGCAACACTATATAAGTAAAGTATTAATATTTTTAATCCCGGACGCTTTTCTCATCTTCAGTAAGTTGTAGTTTTTATTTTAGACAAAGCGCCAGTCTTTATAACTATTTAAAGAACACAGCAGTCTTTGACGGATTAAAACACAACTAAAACATATTTTTGTTTAAGAGATAGCAAGCAAGTTAAACTTTCAGAAGGCAACGGTATAATTAAAATCAAATATGCTAGTAAAATGATATTTGCCATGATTATTTACAAATTCCGAAATACATTATACGCGTAAATTAAATAGACATGAAAGAAAAACATTGATGATATTAATTCAATTCATTGATTTTGTTTGCGATGACATGCTATTTAAATAAAAAGTATAATCAGTTTGATGGTTGGATCCCGCAGCGCAGGCAGATACAGCTTCAGAAAAATCTGTGCTCTGTAATATGACAATGAACAATGAACCAATCCCTTTTCATTCCTACTTTATTATTTGTGTATATCTTTACTATGCGCGTGCTTTGAACATTTTTGACCTGAAACCTTCTGTTTGACGACGTTCAATCGTACCACGTCGCGACCAAATTTTACTTCCTATTGTAAAGAAATTAATACCAATGTACTATGAGCATCATTCAACCCCTTGTAACCAACACACTCTCTTCGCACACAAGTGATCAACTAACATGGGTTTGGAATGTTTATAATTGCAAACGTATACGGTGAAAATTAATGGAATGTGGCGCTGGTGTTGCACATGCAGCCGGCGTGTGTCCGTGCACAATGCGCAGCGTGTCGACGCCACCGCGCCGGCTCGTGGGCTCCGATAACATTGTGCGCCGCTGCATTCACGCTCGCACCTTACATCTGCTCTATGCTACACGTCGCCGTGATCTGCACTCAAGTGAGCTGCACGTGTAATGCTCCTATATTGGTCAATCTACGTATAGCCTCCATATAAGTTTCTCATCAGCGACGGTCTGAGTCGGTTCCACAATTACCTGTGTCTATTGTAGCCATTGATGCATGGCTTCTGTTATGGGATGAGACATATAATAAGCCCTTTTTGCCTTATATGTCTTGTCCGTCTGCATTGTCTCCATGAAACATACTGACAAACCAATGTATTAGTAAGTGGCGGAGCACACAGGCGCGCTGGGCCAGTGGACTTGTGCACTCTGTGTTCTGCATGAGAGACGGTTAATTGGAAATTCTCAGAACAATTATTGCCGATCATAAAAAGCATCTTTCATACAAGCTTGTGTACAGAATATAAGCTTGTAGGGCCTAATCTAATTTATTGGAATAGCATCAGTACACATTTCACCAAGTGAACAGATAGTATGGCGATACGAGGACCGCTGCTCCAGACACTTCACGAAACGTTTTATGTGAGTGGGGTGAAGGCGAGGGCGCGGGCGCGGGCGCGGGGTGCACGGAGATGAGGCGGTGTCTTGAAGCAGCCCCCACCTGGTTACGGTCACTTTATTAGTTTTATTGTAGCTACAATTAGCGGCGGCGGCTGCTCTGCGCTCAACTTGTAATGGCCGGCTCTCCATTAGCCTTACTTTTGTATCTAGTTCACAAGTTAACCCAACAAGCCGATAATTTCAGCGCTCGCACTAACTGAATTCTCCGTCTTGTGAGCGCTGAATGACAGGCGCGGGGTGCGGGGGAGAGGAGACCACGCTCAATTTACGCGGTTCGTTACGCTAACTTCATTATTATTGAGCAGAGCATCTTTTCTTATTATTATCCTACTAGACGCTAAATGAATTTCGGTTGAGCTTGTGTGCGAGCTACTTGCGGTGATGTAATCGGGCGCGCCCGCCGGCACTCGCGATGCACATCGCTTAATTACAAGTCGCATCGGTACAATATAGGGCGCTGATATATTCTTCATGTCATCTTCTTTGCAATCCCTAATATGCCGGATACTCGCGGTGCTCATGTCTGTACCACGTCACATAAATGAGGCAGGGATTTATTTATGAGTTCCAGTTAAACTTCTTACAAGGCTGCCTTGGTATCGCAGTTGTACTACGGCACGAAGCTGAGGTCTTGCCTTCGAATTCCGGGTCGGGCCAAGTGATTTTTCTATTCATTATTAGCTCGCAGTCAAGAATTTGTGACCGATATGGCAATAGGTTCGCACCCTTTTATATCGTGGGACGGATGACACAAGCCACAGATTTTGACTATTAGTCAATAGAGTTTGTAAAAATGGCCTTGTAGAATTAGGATGTGAAGCGGAAGAAGCTTTACTCCGCATGAGATCTGATAATCTTTTTGTGCCGCCTGGGCAACATTTTACACAAAAATGTTTTTGATGGGATTTCGCTTACTGACTAGAAATCGGCTTGCCAATTGTAGATCATTGACCGAGATGTAAAAAGCGTGATGATGGGTTATGATAAGTGTATATTTGAAGACAATTTTCTATTTACAAAATGTACGTAACTACATTTTTTAAGAAAATACACATATCATCTAAATAAATAGCAATCAAAGTGTCGGTACTAGCTAATAGCACTACTTCTCAGTTCTAACCAGCTGAAGCAGTCGCTTTACCAATCACTCGCAATGTGACGAGCGCAATCTGTATCAGCCCATATACGTCCCACTGCAGGGCACGGGCCTACTCTACAATCGAGAGTACGATTGAGAGTGGTTACGATTGAGACGAGCGCAAAGCTCATTTTAAATAACGATATAAAAAAAAAATGAAAAAAGAAGACAGTTCGTGTTGCTGAGGGAGTGTCTTGCGCCGCTTCTTCTTCACAGCTACAACACGTTCCGAAGCGGTGGTAGCAGAAATTAACGATTCAAAAGATTTTGTGAAAGATTATTTGAGTAAAGAATACATAAATATGATTTGATTGATTTCACACGGTCGTCTCATGCCATTCGAGCCATTCGGTAGACTATTCGGATACATTTGCAAACCTTTTTGTTAGGACCGAGATTATTTTAAAGAAAGGAGAGAAGGGGACCAAATAAAAAAAATCGTCAGAGCATTTGCCATAATGCAGATGGGAGAACTTGCTTGGATAGATGATATTCTTCCGCAATTGTAGCGACTGTAGATTGCACGTAACATTTACATCATTCATAATGCGAATGGCCCTCCACTGCAATCCATCTAAAACAGGTGATGGGCGGATCCGTCCCAAAGGTGCAAACAGTATTTCATACCCGGCCGGATACGCGCTTTATACGAGCGGTATAGTTGACCAAACGTGAAAAACTAGCGTACATTGTTCAGAAATCCAAGCCATTCGTGATGTGGCAGATATTACTCTCTCGATGTGATTGATTCCTTGGATTTTGATCACAGCGAATATTTGCACCACGCATTATCAGGTAATTCCGCATTAAAGGAACTGAGGAGCAACCATCTACCGTCATCGGTCACTGATCCCTAGCACTATACAATAAGTCTGGGCCGTCACAGCAGCATGCTAAGTAAGTACACGGAAACACGTGCACGAGCACAGTTCGCACAACTGTTTATTTAGTGCAAGGCGGTATACATTACAATGTCGCGGCGGAGCGCACGTACTAGTGAAATGCAGTGTTTCCTCACTGAATAACACCGTGTTGGCAAAGCGTATTGGAATTGTAATTTTCGCTTGTGTAAGCGGAGGCAAGTACTATGTGGAAGCTGAAAATAGTCGGCTCGTCGATCTGCCGTGGCGAGTTGGTTATTCGGCGCAGATTGAGTGCTTCAGTGCTCGGAACGTGACAACTGGCCATTGCGGGCCGGCATTCCCCTCCCTCCGTGCCTCCCCGCCGCCGTCGCTGCACCCTGTCTGCACCGCGCCGGCCGCCAGCTTACAAACCTATTTCATAACTTCCCACTGACATTGACTGTCGCTTACACGGCGAGCGGCCGGCGCCGGCACGCGCCCACCGGCCCGCGCCAGGCACGAACTACGCGCGGTCGCGGGGAGCGGGACCCACATGATGTCTTATGATACGACGTACAGATTATGACAATATTTGGGATATAAGCGACAGCGTGCATCATGAATTATTCAAAGTCTTAAAATTTGATTTAATTTAAAATACCTTCGTATTTTTGATCGGTCGGTGGTAACGTAGCGGGTAGGGTGACGGAGTCCGCGCCTGTGTGGAGGCGAGCGCCGCCGAAACAACTGGCCCACACAATCCGCTTCAAATCAATTCCGGAATCAAACAAGCCTGTTTGCGCTCAGCTGATTGAAACTGGCAGGCCGCATGTCGCGCCTCCCATCGTATTGAGAAGCGAGCCCGCCCTGGCCGGATATCAAATGAACGCAGTCAATGACGCCGAGACCTCGCCGCCTTTACACGCGGCTGCAGCGACATGCTGCACAACCATTGCCAAATACTGCGCACTAACGAGACACCACGCGCTTCCTATTCTGTACACCGTATGTTCAAAAACCATAACAAATGTTCAACTAATTGTCAAAACATTGTTTGAAATATTAGTCCGCGCCGCACCCCTCGAGCGTGTACTTGCGTATTGCGACACCTTGTCTTAAAATTCAAACTACTGTATTAAAGTTTCAGAAAAACTAAACGTCGTTTATTGTAGACCTCAGAAAAACAGTCCACATAACGTTTATGTGTTGAAGAATAAGAGCGTGTAGTAGGTCCTACTCTGAATTTTTTCTAGTGGAGCGGGGATTACATCAAGTGTAAATAAAACGCTCAACTTACGGCTGGCATAAAGGCGGCAATAAAACGGCCCGACGACAAACGGCACAGCTCGGCCCGCTCACCTGCGCCCGTGTGTGTACGTCTCACTACCCATGTATGTGTATGTGTGTGTCTAGAGACATGAGTAGTGAGTAGTGGGCCGCATTGACCCCGCCATGTGGGCTTTCCGAGAGAATTCACAGCAAACTATTTTAACGCTCGTGATTGGAATGTACTCGGAAGGCTCACGCAGTTTATTAGGGAGTTCCTAAACAATTGTCTATCGAAAAAACACTACATTAAATTGCACGGACGAATATTGGCACAGTTGAAGTTTATAGTATAAAGAAAAAATACAGAAACCTAATATTTTCTTAAAATGTGAGCTAGAAATTCATGATATTTGGTTGATTAATAATTAATACAGGGTATGTCAAGACTGTGACCGTAAACGAAGCCGGGTGCTAGTTTTAGTGAAACAATGCAACTAAACATTTCCCAAAGAAACGGGACAGTTTTATTGTGTTTTTTTAAATATGGTGTTTGGGTGGTAAATCCATAATTTTTGCTACAGTAATAATTAAAAACCCTACGTACCATAGTCTCTTTATTAAAAATAAAGGGGTATAAACTATTATTTAATTAATAATTATGTTATTACCACCCAAATATGAAGATAAGAAAAAAAATATTCGTCGCTATTTATTGTAAAATTTTATGTTGTATTGTATCTGAAGTCACTAAAATTATCTACCTATCGGCTTCATTTTAGGTAGCAGTCTTGATATACCCTTGTCTGCCTTTGGTAGACAGGAGATATAAAAGAGGTGACAAGTATAAAAAATACTGTCAAATCTGGAACCTCCTCGTCGTTTTGAAGTCGGTTAAAATATTTCAGTATTTTTTTTTTGATATTTTTCCACTTTGAAAGAACGAAACCTTAACATGCAACATGACGGGATAAGTTGGATGGAGCTCAGAGGGAAATACGAGTGTAAGGAAACTTGCAGTCATAAACGTGTGATTTCCTATAATATTATTTAATTTATACTGATTTTGACTCAAATGACTGTCATTACATTTAATTCCTGCCGTCTTCGATCAAATATACACTAGATACACAGTTCCCTATAAAAGTTCTGTTAAAAAGTGGCACCGATGCATGACATGAAAAAAAGTAAACAAAAAGATCACATATTCCAAATATATTAACACAAATTCCACCTTATGCCTGGAGCTTAAAGTAGCTTTTCACATAATATTGTCTAAAGTTATACGACGTTTTAGAAGCAACGGTCGGTGCGTGACTGAAGGCGAAAGAGTGCTTAAAGCACTCTTTTTTGGTGCCATTTTCTAAGCGCTCATGTTGTATCTAGTGTATATTTGATCGAAGCCTGCCGTGATCAAAGAGATAAAATTACAACCAAATTTAATTCAATTAAGATTCACGAGGTCGAACATAGATCAAAAATTGCATTTTTCATTATATTTCCATTTTGAAATTTATTCGACTATTTTTTAAAATTTTTCTTTAAATAGAATTTTAAAATTACACAACACTAAATACGGAACATAGAAATACTGGTGTAAGCAGCAGCGGCAAGCGGGGCAGCAGCGGTAGCGCGGGTAAGAGGGCGCGGTTGAGGCGCGTGGAACTCGCGCTCGACTTCGTAGGCAGACAGGTAGAAGGAGATTCCACCGCAGTGAGTGGTGAGGTCGCTGGCAGAGTAAACAGTGCGTGTGTTTTGGCACCCGTCTCGTGTGGATGTGTCGACCGACCGCTTCTGACGTAAATACCGTTCACAGGTAATTGGGTGATGGCTAGTGCCGGCCGCGCTCGTAAAACTGATTACCGACTGGTCACCGGCCCGACTCGGCCGGACCCGACCCGCACTCACCCTCGTCCGCACAATATCTACTATTCCTCATTAGCGAAGGGACTAACATCGGGGATATTTGTTCGTTGGCGCACGTCCGCCGAGTGGCACGAGCTCGCCTGTTTGGCCGCGACCGTGATCTCCCTGTAATAACGGCAGCGCTGCTAGCGGCACTAGCTACATGCAGCAACAATCCATACAAGCTGCCCGTCCACGCGCCACGCGGGATGTATTGCAATGTGAATTCCTTGTTTTCTTGTTATTACATTATGACGTTTAGGTTGCAAATTAATATACGTAAATTATCAAAAACAAGTAGTGTATATTATTTATAAATGTGTGCATAACATCATACCTACTTTGTCACAGCGATGCAACGTGCATTCTCGTTCTTTTCAAATCAAATCAAAATGTTATTTATTCAATTAGTCTTTCACAAGATATTTTGTATCGTTAATTTCTTCTACCACCGCTTCGGAAAGTGTGAAGAAACGGCGCAAAAGACTCCCTCAGCAACACGAACTGTCTTCTTTTTTTCTTTTTCTTCTTTATATAGCTTCTTCTTTCGTGTAAATTTATGTTCGTTGTCTTGTGTGACAAATAAATATGTTTATGTTTTTTTTCTTATATTACGAGTTTATCAACAACAAACAGGCTAAAAGCGCCGCTCATAAGAAACCGATCAGTACTATTGCTACATAACGTGAGGCATAGTGTAGAGTCCCACTTTACCTACTACAAGTAACACTGCTATTCACCATTCAGTTGATTCACCATGGAATACACAAAACAACAATATAATAAATCATCTCGACACATATACTCATGGAAACAAATAAATAATTGGTGGCGCGGTTGGTTAGCCGCCGGCTACTATTGTTTTCTTTATTTTATCAAGTATCAACCCATAAGCAGAAATGACAATCGGGACAATAATAGTAGAATTACTAGTGGTAGGTCTCTCATATCTGAGAGACCATCTGGGTACCACCGCAATTTCTATTTCTCTCGCCAAACTGCAGTGTAAATGCACTGTTGTATTTTGGATTGAAGGACATTGTAGCCAGAGTAACTACTGGACATATTGAGACTTAACATCTCATGTATCAGGATGGCGAGTGCAGTAGAATGCCAAGTATTGCGTTGTAATCCAATGTGGTGTCGTTTGATTTTGCTACTGTATCGCTTACCATCAGGTGAACGGCATGCTCGTCTCGCCATTCAGTGAAATTAAATAAAAACAACAGCCCACATGTCGGTAATCGTTTGCCAAATCTATGTATTTAGGCTTTTTATTGTCATTCAAGGTTATTGTCATGACTAATGGACGACAACAAATATAGCCCGGAGCTGTAATCGATCTCTTATCACAATATCAGGCTTATTGACAACAATAGTCCTGTCTATGATAACAGATCGATCCCAGTACAGCGTTGCATGAACATTCTCAAGAACCCGTTGGGGAATATACTGGTAATATGGCACTTCAGGAGTCAAAATTCCATACCGAAGAGTAATTATTACTGTTATGATTAAAGAAGATTCTATAATACCGATCATGGCGTAAGATCTCTGAATCGAACTCCTCATTGAGGAAGAGTCCAGTTTTCAGATGTGGCCGCGCATGGGCTGAGTAGACAGTACAATTTGTAGCAATCATATTAATATTAACTACAATATTTTATATTAAATAATAGTCCGTGTATCTAAACTCCAGAAGTGTATTATGAGTTTGAACTAAAATCCGCATGAAGTGGCCAAGTCTTGATGTTCGCCGACACGACGTGACACGAAAAATGCATTAGCGCCTCTGTGTTCGCACTTCACACCCACACATATACAAACACAATCGCATCATAATCACACGACTGAAAACAACTCGCAGTGTATTGAATAACGCAACATTATTTCCTGTATAAGGTAAACAATAATAAAATATGAGACCAAAATTAATAATTGCTAACTAAATTCAGTTGATGAGGATTTTAAACCAAAATATAGCATTTAAGCCTTTTATGCGCATACGACAGATTAGAATTTTAAAAAAGTGAACATGATAATCCGCTTCCAAAGTTCAAAATGAGTCTCGTTAAATGGATAACATGGAAACAGAGCCTCGGGCACTCCGCGCGGCGCCGCTGTCGGCCGACACTGCCTCTCTACTCAGACGTTACGCCACCACACGAAAATAGTAAAATGCTGTCTGCGCTCAACTCAATATTTACGTGACACCTGGAAATCGTATAAATATTGAATAAGGCTATGGATTGCTGCACCCGGCGCAGCCTGCAGCTGTGAAACTGTTGCAGTGGCGAGGGTCTCACGAGTCACTGCCGCCATACTACGACTCACAAGTGGTTTAGCCTATAATGATGTTACCCGAACGATTCCAACACTTAAAAATAATATCTGAACTCGTCAACGGCAGCGCTTGACGGCTCGCACTAAGTACTCTCATTCTCATTATATTCTCCTGACTCTACATATCATCGAGTCTCAGTGTGGTGATGTGTTATACAAAATAAGAATAAGAAGTGATAATACGAAGTGCGTGGTGGCCTGTTGGTAACGGTCCAGACCTGTGGTCCAGACGCGACTGCCAACATGTTTAACGTGGTCGCGGGTTAACTTTCGGAGTCATGTGAAATGAAATGAAATGAAATGTATTTATTGGTCACGTAGGCAATTTAAGAGCTCTTATGACGAGTCAATACACATATAACTTAATCTCTATATATACAATATATTTTCTATACTTAGTATTAATTATTTTAATTTCTTGGTTTTATTTATTTATTTTTAAATTAATTTTATTTTTATTTATAATTAGTTTTATTTATTTATTTAGTTTTTATTCATATTTTATTTAAAGTATTAGTTATTAATTTACGATAATTTATTTTTGAAAGAAATACATTATTTACGTTAGTCAAATTAAATTATTAGTGGACCATGAATATTATCACGACGGTGCGTAGCGGTTTATTAGTTACTACCGGATCCAACGCAGCCCTTCCTGAGAAGACCCGGCGAAACAAACTCAGTGGGCTTACACTACCACTGGAACTACACGACGCCTATATTGATAGATATTATATTGATAGTCATAACCGAGCACTTAAAAGGTAAAGGAAGACATCGTGAGGGATCCTGCATACCATAGTGATTTATAAGAATCTCTATGGTATATAAAGTCCGCCAATCCGCATGAGGCCAGCATGGTGGACTATTGGTCTAACCACAATCATACTCTCGATAGTAGAGGAAGCCCGTGTCCTGCAGTGGTACATGGGCTGATAAAGATACAAAATAAACAAAATTCAACACATATGGTAATATGATCCAAACATTGTGGATGTTAATGGGCGGCAGTGGTTACTTGCGACCAGATGACCTGTCTGCTAGTTTGCCAGTCCAATGCAATAAAAAAATACAATAGTATTGATAAGTATCTTTCGTGATTTAATGTCTTTGTGTGTATTTAAGTAAATCAATTGTAATTAATTGTCGGAACACACTAGACTTCGCTTGTGTTGTGTCAACAGTAAACAATGAATGAGGTGGGACACCTCGCGTGCGGTTCCGCTCGACCCGACACCTCTACAACTATTTATAGTATTGTATGGCTGCTATCTTCATATTGATCACAATAACAAAGCAACATGTTTTTGTTAAGTTCATGCGAACCCTTGCGAAGTGCCTTCAGAAATTACTTTAACTAGAGTCTGCTGTAAAGTAACAAGTGCAGTTATAAGATTTTCATATTATTGCCTCCTGAATCGTCACATAGTCTTTTTCCAGGAAAAATATAATTGAATTAAGCCTGGTCTCCGAGCGGCTCCACTCGGCACAACAGTTCAGTCGACTTCCAGCAGGCTACGCTCGCTTATCACATAGTACTAGCATTTAAGTAAAAGAGTTGTCGTCGCCCGAGAACTTCCTGATTATTTTTGGGTTTGAGCCAAAATTTTTGTTTAACTGAAAATGAATTTCATACTTTGGAGAAAACAGAGTAGAGTAACTTTCCTCGCACATGTTACTATCGATTATAAGTCGCGCGATTCAACATAATGACCTTACACAGTGCCTGAAGTCTCAATATGTCCAGTAGTTACTCGGGCTACAATGTCCTTCAATCCTAAACAAAAAAGTGCATTTAAACTGATGTTTGGCGGCAGAAATAGACATTGCGGTGGTACATACCCAGGCGGCCTCTCACATATGAGACACTACTTCCACCAGTGAATGATTATTTTTTTAATTATTTCTATTTATTACAACAGTTACAGTCTGACCAACTACGCCACGGAGGGTATAAAAATTATTAAACGTTTTGTGGTGATGTTTACTACATCAGCGTTCTTTCCAAACGAGATTTATGAATGCCCCGTACCCCGCACCCCGCGCCGGCCCCCCCGCAGGCCGCGTGCGGGGCCCCGCGCGCACATCACCGCTCCATTGTGCGCGAGTTTATGACGTATGTGGCTCGGCTCTTCATAAAGACGCGAGGAGTTGACAAAGCGCTCGTGAGGAGGAGGTGGCGCAAACGAGCGCGCCTATCAGCGGGAAATGTTTATACCGGCGCGGCGGCTATCAGCGCCGAGCACTAGCGACACCGCTATCAGCCCACACCCGGCGGACGCACTTTATGTACGTCGGTGGTCCTCACGACTACTCACACAACACCTCGCGCGATAACTTCACGAAATCAATCTCAATCATACATCTTGTTTATACTACTATAAGAAAATATGCCTTGTCGGAATCACACATGATATATACAAACAAGCTTGTGTGTTCTGTATTCTGTATTACTTTAGAACAATGTATCAGCCCATATACGTCCCACTGCAAGGCACGGGCCTACTCTACAATCGAAAGTACGATTGAGAGTGGTTAGGCCATATAGTCCACCACGCTGGCCTAGTGCGGGTTGGCACTTTAGAACAATGTAACGGTCGATTTCGACCGAGATTTTTAATTGTGACAAACTTGCGTTTAATTATATAATTCTAATGTAGATCGTTTCGTAATAGACTAGGTGAATGTAATGTGTATGTTGCCGAAGCTCCGGCGGTGACTAGAGGTCGGCGTGTGTGCTCGGACGCGTGCCCGCGCGCCTCTCTAATGGATTAGATAATATCCGACCGCTGTGCCGACAACACTCATCCCTGAATAAATTAAACTGTTTTAAAACACATTTGCATATGTTTTCGAGCGAAATTTCTATCCAACATCCCCACTGAGCGTGTACTTCTGTGGCAACATGTTGCGATTTGCGTCTGGCTCTCATTGACGTGCTCACAAACAGAGAGTTACCAAGTACCAGCGCTACTAGCAACAATGAGTGCTCATTACAGTTTGCCGAGCCTTCAATTATAAACCTTGTTTAGTGAGTTTGGAGAGATTACAGTTGCGGACAACGGAGCGCGGGCCCGAGCGCAACTCGCCGCGGGTAATTTGATTAATTACAACAAAACCATCGAATTTCGTTCAAAGAAACTTGTTAGATGGACGTTGAGACGTGCGCGCAGGCTCGCTGAATGCAAATATTGTCAGTGATTAGTTGGAGCGGCTCCGCTTTTCCGCCCGGCGGCCGCCGTACAATCGGCGCAATCAAACGCAGCGCGCGCTCATTACACTCATTGTCCGCGTCGCGAAGCCGACGCTCGCGACGCCACAATGCCGACATGATGCTGCGAGGAATCACAACGAGGTGTCGATATATACTCTACACTTATTTTAATCTAATATACTAATCAATAATTTTTCATATTATTTTATTACAATGACCCTTCCTCCTGCTGTCTCATGCCCTATTTTGCTGCTGCTAAGTATTAACGATATGATAATATAAACGACCAATACATATTTTATAAAATTATATGTGGGAACGCTCCTAGTAATTGAATATATTACATAATACATTTTATAACAGATATAATGAACTGTGATATTTTTTTCACCTTACGCCTAATGAATGATGTAATGAAATGGCCAAGCCATCTATTTTGGGTAAGGTATGGAGTTTGTAAAGCTAGGCCTTGAGAACTGTTGTAAAGAGTTGCGTCGCACGGAGCGACATGCCACTGTACGTCGAGCACGTACCATATGGGATTCGCACACGTGAAGTCAGCGTTAAGATCAACGTATTATATATTATGATGCGTCTTCATACGAGTATATCGAGCTAGCGACCAACATACTAATACATGCGACATCCGTCTTGGTATTTTACAAAATATGCTGCATTTAAGGTCCATCCTTAGTACCTACAGGAGGAAGTTCACTGCTGAACATAGGCCTCTCGCAATGATTTCCACAGTGACCTGTTGGAGGCAGCCTGCATCCACCGACATACCGCGCCCTTTACCAGGTCGTCTGACCATCTTGTGGGTGGAAGTCCTACGCTGCGCTTTCCGCTACGTAGCCTCCAATCGAGAACTTTTTGGTTCGATCGGCCGTCAGTTTGCTGCGCTATGTGCCCCGCCCATTGCCCCTTCAACTTACTAATCCGCTGGGCTATGTCGGTTACTTTAGTTCTCCTACGGATCTCCTCATACCTGATTCGATCTCGTTGGGAGACTCGATTAAGATCTTCGAGCATAGTGCTAAGGTCTTTCAGCGATCCTGCCAAGACTACATATAGTTATTTAAAATACGATCGTGAAATGTTGACACCAAGGAACACCGAGCGGACCCTTAAATGGCGCGGCGAGGCCGCTCAAATAATAAAACTATAAAATATGCCGCGATTACAGCGGCCCGGGCGTGACAATACATACTTTATGAAAATTGGGCATTACGTGCGCCGGCCAGACACGCGCGACACTCGGCCGTCGCTCACACGCGCCTCGCGCGCCGCATCCGCGCCGCACCCGCGTCGCACCCGCACCGCAACTGCACCGCAACCGCACCACGCGAACCACTCGCCACCTGCTGTTTACCTTCAAGACAGTTATTCGGCGAGGCCATGTTTGCGCACATTATTAATCTATATTCAGTCATGCGCCATAAACATAATATTAAGTTTAAACTATATTGTCTCACGCCGTGCGGGCGCTATCAGGGGCGAGAGTTTGTTTGCTCGCACGAAACACTCGCGCCGTGGTTTTTTCTTTATCCTTCTAGTTAAGCCGGCTGTTGTTTGCGCGACCGCTTTATGGAAAGTAAACTGTTAAAATATTTAATATTTATTCGGCTCTCATCCCGGCTCATAAATTAATTAGCAGCGGCTCGTGCTCTCCGACTGTGTCCAGTGCAATGCGAAAGTCGTGCGCTTGTCGTGTGAGTGCCGCGTGATAACTTGTTCGTCATAAACCTTGAGCACCATTATCTCACCAATAAAATATAAATTAAACGTGTATTATACAAATTGATATCGATCTATGTTCTCATGGTAGTTAGTTATTAGTAGATGCATGTGTGCAAAACATGACTGTTTATATGATTGTCTACCCCGGATAGTGTGCGATGAATATGAAGTCAAGTAATATAATAGTAGTCTGCGAATGGATTGATGTTTGAGGAGGGTGGAAGCGGAGGCGGAGGAAATGGCGATATTGGTTCAGGCCATCGCAAAATTGTCCGTGATGGCCGCAAGGCGACGCGGCCCCTATTACCGAATTTTACAAGTGAGAGTTTACGAGTGATTTACGAGCCAATATCTCGCCGAGGTGAGCTCCCTCGCATGCATAAAAAGGTATTTTATCGTTGCCGCCGATATCTCAGAGGCATACCCCTCCCGCCGCCCACGTCACCCACGTCGCCCACGTCGCCCCCGTCGCCCGCGCCGCACACGCCCCGCCGGCGCGCTGCACGCGACCGCAGCGACGTGCATCGTAAGCGCAGAGTCCAAAATTAATATTCCTTCTTCAACACACTACACTAGCGTGACGTATACCGTGTGTAAGTATGGAGCAAGAGTGGGGGCACGCAAGGGCATAATTTTATATTACTGAATAGTAATGGAATAAACAACTCGCGATCCAGACACAAACAGAATTGTCATATGGGCTTACCATAAGGCTTATATAATTTATATTTACACGGACGGTAACATGCTGTGGTCGGCATTCACGTATTACAAGGCCGCCTTTTTGATCCAACTGTAGCGATACGGGATAGCAGCGACTGAATGAAACGCGTGATTGAGCAATAGTTAAAAATAATTTATTTCGTTTTCCAATTTATACATTGGTCTGCCGGTTACGTCGCCCATATTCGAGTACTTATTTTAACGGCTGCGTGGCTACGTGATGACGTTCCTACACATTCCTTGCGTACAAGTGGCTTGCATTCCTGGTGACTCATATGCGAAAGAATGTACTTGAGCGGAGAAGCCACAAAACAATTCCATACAGCCGTTAATTGCTTTTCTATTATCTTGGTGAACTAAGAAAGTTTACCTCGCAGTACTGAATTCCTCGACTAACTTAGCTTCAATAAGGAAGGGTTTTATTGAAGTTGTCCGCCGAAGCAGGAAGTTTCTGGATGCCGACCATGTCGAAAGCAAGGATTCTAACGAATGCCTGATTGTTTTTAACTCCGGCCAATGGTTCACTCACGACTAATGTGGAACTTACTTTTCCTTATTCAGGTATGTAGAAACTTGATCTCGTTTTTTTAATAGTAAACTAAAGTCAACAAAGTAAATTAATTAAAAAATATGTAACATCTCGGTCGTCCTAGTATCAGCTAATAATGTGGAGAGTGTCGGCGCCCGCTCGCGGCATCGTAGCGCTTGTACTTGTGCAGTCGGTCGGCGTCGGCAGAGCAGGAGCCGGAGGAGGCTGCACTTGTTGCGAAACTGTACTACAACACTGCATTAACTACTTATACGTAGTGATGTCTATCTTCCGTGAGCGGTACGAAACTGCAGGGCGGAGGGGGTGTCCACTCTCCGACACCGCGCCGCACTAAATGTAAACTTGCAGCGCGTCGCACCGCTTACTTCCTATTTATTGGTTGCAGGTGTTGCTGTACTGGACTGAGCTACTAATTTGCACCTTACTTTATCATTTATGAGCTAAATGGAATTTGATAAGGTAGTGGTAAATAAGTTTATTCACTGTCACACACATAGTTTCATCAAAGGGGGAAAACTATTATGATATTACTATCAATCATACAACTATTATACTTGTTATTGAAAAGACGAAAGCTACTTATCTGATTTTGCGGTACTTTAAAGAAAAACGAGACGCGAACTCATGCCACGGCTCTCAGGATATCCCCGGTGCAAAACTTCTGCTCCAACCAGGCGATGGAATTCAATTATATTGACCCGCATCGCTCTGGAGGGGGAGTACACGGCAGAATGTCCTGCTCTAAGTTGAGCACCAGTTATACAGCAAGGCGGCGCAGTACTTCCTACTGTGTCGGTGTATATTCGCCCCAGGCCGCCCGAGGCCGCCCACGCCGTGTTTCCTTTTGAACAGAATACTAAGAGATGTATTAGTGAAAATTAAAACTTAAGTGTATGTTAAGTCCTTTGAACTAAATAATTTGAAGGAAACCCGGCGAGACGGAGCGCACTACGGGCCGCTCACTACCGCGCCGCCGCGCCGCCAGCGATACAAGATGCCAAGCTTAACGTGAACCTAGTCTTATGACAATATGACGTATAATTGTTTTTTATCGTCATTGCAAACAAATAATTTACCGTTGTACATGATTATATACAACATATATATATATATATATATATATATATATGACATCTCTTAATACTAGACGTAAACTGAGTGACCTTATATTCTTTTACAAAGTAGTTAATAACAAGATTGACTGTCCCCAACTTATAAGCATAATTAATATATCCATCCCAAGAACTTTACCACGCCCTAATGTCTATAAACTGTTCAAACCTCGTAATTATAAAACGAACTTGGGTGCCAATTCACCAATAACGCGTATTATAAAATTATATAATTTTCTGCCACGATCGCTTGAAATAGATATATTTCATGATAAATTGCACAATTTTAAAACTACAATTAAGTCTCACTACAACAATGTCATTTAATTTAATTTGAAGTAACCTGATTATTGTGTTATGTTTTGATTTTCTTTTCTTTAATTTTTCAACATTTATCTCTAATTTAGTTTGGCTTAGTGTTTATTTTTGTTAACCCATATTCATTTTATGTTCTAATTTGTAAGTATCTCTATAGAAGACTGATAGCTCTAAATTAAGGTTAATAATATTTTCTGTTTCATTTCGCTTATAAGAGTCTATTATTGTTTTGTTGTGTTTTAGTACTCTTAAAATTATTCTTATTGTTAGAGATATTACTTTTTTGTTATGTAATTATTTTATTAAGAGCCCATAAG
The DNA here is from genome assembly GCA_030180105.1 of Hyles lineata. NCBI lineage: Eukaryota > Metazoa > Arthropoda > Insecta > Lepidoptera > Sphingidae > Hyles > Hyles lineata. Next base: position 3,194,747 of record JARJEE010000039.1, read on the forward strand.
TCTAATTCAGTAGCAGACTGTTCATTCTTATTCATATTGGAATTGCTATTATTGGTCTAATATTTATGTTGTTAACTAACTCTGTGCAAGCTGTACTCTCCTATAATTGGAGATTCACGCAGAAGGATAAATATGTAATTTTATATATATGTTATGTGTTATCTTCGTTGGAGATTCTAATAAATAAAATAAAATAAAAAAATATAGAGAACATAACATAATATATTTATCTAATGTGCTTCACAGAACAAGAATGTCCTGAGAGGCGACCCGAAGGGAACATGGGGGTTGCTGTGCGATTTTATCAATATCCTCTTCAAGATGAGTGAAATTCGATGCTATTTGGCATTCGCTTTCGTCCGTTTCGTTTATGTTTTAGGCGATACAAGTTTGCAGTGCTGTAAAATATATAGATTGGATTTCCATCACAGAATGAATAAACATCCACGCGCGCGTATGTAATGTGATAATGCCCTGTGAGCGCCGTCCGCCGCTCGCCGCCCTCACTATTTGATTAGTTGTTTTTTGTCGGCTCAAAGAGCTGTAGAGTCGGTGCGGGCCGCGGCGGAATATTTAATTAGGCGCACACACGCGAGAACTGCTCCGGCTATTAACTTGCAAGTTGCAACGTTATTAAAGTTTCAACATCGCCCGCGTTTGCTGTTGTTAACTCAAAGAGATTTCATAATATGAACTAGCGCCTGCGGGCCTCGTCGCTGTCCCCGCTGCGCTTGTTCGCGCACCAGACACGCGCTAAATAACTGAACACTGCATTGTTGAGCACTTGCACCCGCCGCCGCGCCGCAGCGCAGCTGCTGCCGACCGTCCTCTCTGAGCGCGTCTGTTGTAGTCCTCACTAATCCTCGTTAGCACTAAACTCGCTAGCTGTTTCTTGGTGTGGATCGTTTTACCTAGGAAAAGTTGGTATCGAGAGGCAGAATAATGCGAGCGAAAAAGGAATACAATTGAGACAAATATCATTCGGATACATTCAAATATGGCAACTGATGCAATTTACATTTGCTGGGCCGCCCAGGAATATTGGACATCCGGCGATCTCACTCACTGGATGAAATAAGACAGCTATGCCATCACATCGCGCCAGCCTTCCGTGAGACTTTTGTCTTGTCCCGGTCAAGCTAAACAGTATCGCTGTAGTTCAAGATGTTCCTTCCGCTCAATACAGTATATTATTTGTCGATTTAAGTATACCGCCCATTAAGTGTATCTTAAACCTCATTCCATCAAGTTGAGAATGAGAATGAAAATAATTTAGCGCATATTCAGCAGCGGCAGTGACGATATAAAGAACGGGCAGTTCAGCTAATAAGTAACAGCGTCGGCAATGAAGAACATGCATAGAGATAATAACACGGTCGACTGGCGACAGAAATCAATGTTGTTGTATTTATTACCTACCTACTACCATTTTACGAGTAGGGTAAAGGGGTGCAAAATGAAATGGTTTGCAATGTGGAAACTTTCTACATTTTCCAAACCTTGCGATGAGCGCTGGTATCTGGTGTCCTAGCAAATGCTTATTTATATAAATTATTCTTGCGATTATATTTCCCAGTGATATTATTTATAGAATGAAAGTAATTTTACAATTGTATTTTTATAAAACGTCACTATCGGGAATAGAGTATATGAATTTAAATTAAAAGACAAAACATTCAAAGGATCGCTTAAATTGTTAAATTATAAATCGTACTACTACGTACTAAAGCTGTTTTACATTTATGCATACAGAGTCGATTTCGGTCTCTTTGTGGACTTTTATACATTTCTGAGGCTTTTTAAATAAAATTTGGGTGGATTTTACTAATACACAAACTTCATGCAAACAAAGTTACGGTAACGTTGGTATTTTGTGTTTTAATAATATGATCTACAGCTATCACAACTTATCCATCCGAACATAGCTCAAATACATATTTTTTGTGCTTTAAAAAATATTTGTGTATCTGTGGATTATCTCCAGAGTAATATTCCTTATCTCAAATTGGATACGACCAGTTCATGATATGCAGCTATCAATGTGCTTATGTTTGTTGCAGCAGATAGTTCATGCAGGGCATAATATGCAGATTGACACATATTTTTGCTCATATTTTCCATATGTTATTTCCAAATAATTTTAATATCTATGGTTCGACGAAGAAGTGTAGTACTGCTAACTTCATCCACAGCTTGCATTATAATATATTACAGATTTGGCCGTTTTTGCTTTGTTTGCCTTTAATTGATTAAAATGCATTATTTTGGTTTTTTCTACATTTATTTTCTTATTATTAACATTAAATCACTTACAGAAGTTAAGGCATTGTTCATATCTTGTTGACATGTTAACTTATTTGTCCATCTAACAGAGACCGTACTATCACCTGCAAAAAGTGATATTGGATTAGGAGCAGCATAGGGTAAGTCATTTATGTAAAGTAAATATTAATCATATTACCAATGGACGTGTGGGGAAGATGGAATTATTTGTTTGAGTATGTATTAATTTTAGATGGGCACCCAATAGGTTCACAAGATAGAGTAATTGCAATTCTTGGACTGAAGAAATACCAAGACTGGGACAATGTAAGCTAACATTAAATACCTAAACTCAGCGTCAAAGAAATATGACGTTCCTTGCAAAACTTTACATCATGAAAATCCAAAAGCTTACTTCGGTTTCAAAGAGAATGAGCACAAGGCATTGGTAACAGTGACCATCGTTTTTAGTTGAGCACATGAACTTTTTGCAGATAAAGATGGTAATAAATTATGTGTTTATTGTAAAGTATAGAGATATCCTACAAGTTCCATCTTAGGCAGTTTGTATTGTTCTGCCCCGCATCACCCAGCGTAGAGAGGGGATGCGTGTTCTTGAATTGCTTTTAAGTATTGAAAAACGCGGATAGACCAGGGTAGAAGCCTTTAAAAATAATAAAAAGTGAAAAAAAATTATAGTAGGATGAAACCCATTAGAAAAGGAGGGGGATAGTATAAAAATGAAAGGAAAAATAATTTACGGGCGATCTGAGGTCGGGAAGGGGATGGGGGTGGGTTTTTAAGGGTAAAAAACGGTTTTTGTCGATTTCCGGCAAAACTAAAAGTCCTATCGAAAAAAGTCAAATGGCAAAGTTGTAGGTAATAAAAAGATCTAAAACTTTTGTATTTACACTTTTTTCACAAAACCTCAAAGTTTATGTGAAAAATTCAAAAAACCAAGTTAATGGTTTTTTATTTTTATCTTTTACAAAAAAAATATTTTTTTAACGAAATTTGGTGAAAACTTACCTTTTTATGTCCCAAATACATTGTAATTTATTTGATCAAAAATATTTATTTTTTCGCCTTATTTTGAATTAATATCGAAAAAGCACCCTAATTTTCAATCGAAAATTCACCTGTCAAAATATCAGCTTTTTTCAAAAAATTGGTATGTTTTCTGTTCGTTGAAATCTCTTCTTTCCGATGGTGAAAAAATATATATATGTTACTGTACTAAATCTTCTCAGAAAATGCAAAGCAAAGCTGCTTTTTTTAATATATTCATAATATATTTTTTATACATTTTGACATTTATTTCTTTAATATATTTTTTTTCATAGGTATATACTCACCATAACATAGTGAAGGCATTATTAATTCGATTTTGTGTTTCAGATTATCAGTATAGATGAATCTGTTTGTATCATCTGCAATAAGGCAGATGATAAGCAAGTGTATGAAATAAAAAAGCAGCTTTGCTTTGCATTTTCTGAGAAGATTTACTATAGTAACATACATATATTTTTTCACCATCGGAAAGTAGAGATTTCAACGAACAGAAAACATACCAATTTTTTGAAAAAAGCTGATATTTTGACAGGTGAATTTTCGATTGAAAATTAGGGTGCTTTTTCGATATTAATTCAAAATAAGGCGAAAAAATAAATATTTTTAATCAAATAAATTACAACGTATTTGGGACTTAAAAAGGTAAGTTTTCACCAAATTTCGTTAAAAAAATATTTTTTTTGTAAAAGATAAAAATAAAAAACCAAAAACTTGGTTTTTTGAATTTTTCACATAAACTTTGAGGTTTTGTGAAAAAAGTGTAAATACAAAAGTTTTAGATCTTTTTATTACCTACAACTTTGCCATTTGACTTTTTTCGATAGGACTTTTAGGTTTGCCGGAAATCGAGAAAAACCGTTTTTTACCCTTAAAAACCCACCCCCATCCCCTTCCCGACCTCAGATCGCCCGTAAATTATTTTTCCTATCATTTTTATACTATCCCCCTCCTTTTCTAATGGGTTTCATCCTACTATTATTTTTATTGGTTTTAAAAATTATCGACTCTGGTCTAGGAGTGCAACTCACGAAAACGCATTCACGCGTATTGATATAGATCACGCGCCCACCGCCAACATTCTGGCTGCCGAGGAAACGCGTTCTGATAGTTGCTTAAGCAACATATATCTATGCTAATCTATACTAATATATAAAGCTGAAGAGTTTGTTTATTTAATTTCTTATTTCAGGAACTACTGATTTGAATTGAAAAGTATTTTTGTGTTGGATAGGTCATTATCAACGAATGTTATAGGCTGTATATCATCACGTTATGACCTATTGGAGGGAAGCAGTAGTGAAAAATCTGGCAAATACCCGGAAAGTTTCTTCGTGTTTTGTGGTCCGATTGGTCAATATCTTAAATTGATCGTCGGAAGTAAATATTTTGGCCGCCATATTGAAAAGCGTATCTGCACCCGGGCGGAGTCGGGACGGACCGCTAGTAAAACTATAAAACTTGCCGCCTTTCCCCTTTATGAGATTCAAAATGAAAATTGATTTGTTTTAATACGAATAATTAGCAGTCGGTAGCGAGTTAATAGACAAGTAGAAAGGCGCATTGTCGCTGCGAGCATGTCCCGCGGCTGCCGCCCGGAGACACTACAATAACACGCTGAGTGATTGGGAGCGAGCCGCGCCGGACACGCGCCGCCGCCGAGCCTCCACAATACCTAACTAGCTTATTACTTTGAACTGACTGAAGCCTCCATTCATCCGGCCCGGATTAACTCGATAGATTACCAACCAGCCCGCCTCGATCATTCTAACTCCTGATGCCGGTGATTCTATTGTCTGTTTGGTTATCTTTCGTTAATTTTCTATCATAAAAAAATATAATTTATTTTTAATATAGATTTATTCTAGCTGCATTTTAATGGATTCCCTTATAATCCGCGCACTAACCGAGAGCTTTTATCGTTGCTAAGTAACGTAACATTCTTATCGTGAGCATTGTGTACATTCCCTGTAACACTCATACTGTCTGGTTACTGATGATTTTAATAACCCCACCAATATGAAAAACATCCAATACAAAAAATATTCAGAAATCATGCTTTTACTTGTGTAAGGTATTTTATTAACGTCATAAAAAGTACTCGTACAATGATCCATCACTTCCATCCGCAGTAACCGCACGGCGGCGTCTCAACCACATCACTGCCCATACTTGGCACTAGTTTTGTAACTCTAATGATACATCATATCTGGTATGCATTAATAAGTTTTTCTTTTATAGCGAAAGGCTTCTTTAATGCGAGGCGAAGGCGCGTGGCACAGAGCTCCGACACACCTCAGTACGTGTGAGAGTGTAGAGTGGTCGCGACGCTAACGATGCCTATTGTTCAGAGCTAAAGACGCCTAGCCGAAGCCGGGCTGCTCCCGCTCTGAGCCGTTCACGAAACATTCTATGTGTTGCTGATGATAATCCGCCTCGAGAGCGACTAGAGCCGTGAGCGCGCCACTCTCCCCCGCTTCTTCCTCGGAGCCCAGTGGAAGAAATTATCGAGAAAGAGGGGAGACGCTCTTGGACACACTTTATACTGGCGACCATGCAGTACGGCGCTCTGTATGCGCGTGGCGAGCAGGGAGCAGTGGCGCGAGTGCGCGGCGGCAGCTGCGAGTGGCGTGAGTGCGCTGAGCCGGCGCTCGCTGGATTGCACGCGCACGACGTATATGGGCTGATACAGACAGACAGACATGTTTTCTATAATAAATTTTGGGGTTCGCAGTATGCGCCGCATCGAGCGTGTCCTCTTAGCTTTGAAAATGTTGGCTTTATGACAAATGTAAATGTTAATTCGTTTAGTTGAATGTACCTGGAATTCAAATAATGCAATGAGAAGGGTCAGGGTGCGCGGCGCAGGACGTCGATCAAAATTAAATTTTGCTCGGCTCGCGTGACAAACGCGGCAAATCCTTGTGATGCGACGCCATTATCGCCGCGTGTCAATATCTATAAACACTCTGGCACCAAAACGCGCGCCGGAAATACCATTACTGTCTACTCCCATCCGACGTCGGATAACGGATATATGAATCAGCGCGGGCACCTGCGAGCCGCACCGCGCCGTGTACACACGGAGTCTTTACTCTACACTTTGTCAATATGTAACATGTTACCACGACTCGATATGCAAAAGTCGACATTAAAAACTCAAATTAAACCATTTGTGAGATGCCTTTTTTCAGTGGAGCATACAAAATTCATGCAATATATTGTTTGTAGGAACCGCATTTAATAACATTAGGTACTACTAAAAGGAACCCAATAACAAGGACAACAAGCGAAAGCGACTCAGAACCGTCGCGTTGGTTCGGTCAGTCGGCAGCCAAACTCCACAAACTGGACATCTGAGAACCCCGCATTCCTCGTGCACACCCATAACAACAACCCGGGCAAGGAGGTTAATTTAATAATATGAATTATTAAAATCACCAAAAATAATTAATTTCTAACTCCTCCTATTAATTTAACTTTCTGATTAAAACAAACTTACGGGTTAAAACAAGTAAGACACTCTCGGAGACTCAATGTCATTACAATGCGTGCCACTGTTGATCCTTGCTTATAGGAGTTACAGTGATGAGTGTGAGGGCGGCACAGTCATCATCTCACCTAAAATTATATAGCACCGGCTAATAGCTTCACGGAACGTCAGCATACGACGTACACAGACGACTTAGAAATGGTTGAGCCCTAAGGACACCTTTTAAATACATATGTACGAGCTAGATACTATATAGCACTGTCACACCTGACGGATCCAGTGCGGCAACTCAAAATAGAACACAGAACAAACATCTTCATTGCACTTTTATTACGTTTATGCTTACCAATTGCACAATTGTATATTATGTTAGATTTAATTTGACGACGTTTAGTGTGTTCTATAATATAAATTCATTTTAGTGAATCAGTAGTCGTTTCGTAACTGCAAACGTGTCACCCTATGTAGCATCATTGTGTAAGCAATTCCTACTTTTACTTTCCGCCATATTCTATGACTTTAACCACTTTACGTATCTACCTGTATATAATTTCAGTATATAAAATAGTTTAAATTCATAATATCTCATAGTGAGAAGTGTTGAGTGTGTTTGGCGTGTTAGACCACGGCGGCGCAGCGGCACGGCGCGGGGCGCGTGTTGCGCTCGCGACTCGGAGCGGGCCGCGGAGGCCGCGCTTGTCGCGCCGCTCGGCTGCCTCGCACGTCGCTACATTATCTACTTTTGTCTAGTTTATTTATTCAGCAGGTACATACTGTAGTACATGGATAGCGAGTGCCGTCGGTGCTCCGTTTGAGATGCAAACGTCGTTGAATATTTAACGATACATCGCTCGTCGCCACGATGCGACGACAAAGCTCCGCGCGACATACACGTACATGCACACGCGGACTTTACTCGGGTCGTCGCACTCGTAGTGGACGACCCTTGCTACAGAAACAATTGCAAAAAGGAACGCCCGACTGCCTTGCAGTGTCGCGGCCCAGGACGGAGCGGCGGGAAGACACGTGTAGTGCGTCATAACGCCGATCCCCACCCGTTTATACATTAATTAAACACTCCAGTGAATTCGGGTAATAGAGAGCACACCTAAACGGCGAGGCGCGCCGCCTGTAATTATGTCGTTAGACGGCGCGGGAGAAGCAGTACCGCGCCCGCTGCGCTTATAGCATTAGCCATTCATGAAATATTCGCTTTGAGCCCATGAACTCAGCCAGGAAAAAACACCATAAACCAAGAGTACACAGGGCATGTCCACCGTGGCGCCGCTTCCACTGCCCAGCTCTCTTGTACCTCTCATGTACCCTATGGTACGATAACATGAACACTTCTTGCGCTCACTGAATTGTGATTACTGTTTAAACTGTATCTGTATCTGTATCAGCCCATATACGTCCCACTGCAGGGCACGGGCCTACTCTACAATCGATAGTACGATTGAGAGTGGTTAGGCCATATAGTCCATCACGCTGGCCTAGTGCGGGTTGGCGGACTTACATACCATAGAAATTCTTATAAACCGCTATGGTATGCAGGTTACCTCACGATGTTTTCCTTCACCGTTTTATTGCGTGGTGATTGACTATCAATACACACATGACTCCGAAAAGTCAGAGGTGTGCCCTGGGATTTGAACCCGCGACCACCGTGAACATGTTGGCAGCCGCGTCTGGTCCGTTTAAACATCTGCCTGCAATGGAAAACATTTTAAAATAACTTGTACAGCATTATTATTTTATAACATACTGGCAGCCCGTCCCCGCTTCGCCTGCGTGTAGATATTGTTTGACTCAACCCCACACCAGATAATGTAATCGTACACTCGCTTTGCCGGCGCGTTTCGTTCGGTGCATGAGATTGCCGGATGCCCAATACCCTTTCCCATATTTTTCCTTGCCATTCCCCATCGCCAGCATCGATCACTTACCATTAGGTGACTTGCTTGCTCGTATGCTGGACCTACTCATAAAAAAAAAAAACAAAAAAGCTTAGCTAATTTTGTTTAACAGTAGTAGCAGATTAGGCCTTTCGTTTATGGAATAAAGTAATAACGTGAACTATAAGCTTTTTTAACAGGTTAAAACTCCCTAGAAGCGTCAACTTCGCTAATATTAGCAACTAGACTGCGGTATTACACGCGACGCCGGGCGATTGCCACCTGCTTAGTAGTAATCTGCACCGAGATGTGCCTGGTAGGTAGCTGTGCTGTGAACAGCTTAAAAGCGAAATAATGGCCTAGTAAGGAGAACCAATACGTTGAAGTCTTTAGACCCTTTAAAAATATGAAGCATGTTATTGTGATAAGTTATAAAAATGAAATATCGCGTACGACATAAATAGTTGTAAGTGGCGCGGTCCCGGCACACAGCACGCGAGTGTTGCGCGTCGTAGTCCGCTAAGTTATCGATGGCGATGGCGGCGAAGCGCGCTTAAATCTTGAATGCTCAATGAGCGGTAATACAACGGCTCCATTAGAGAAATTACCCTCGGCCGTGGTGGATGGCGCCGCGGTGGAGGGGGACCGGGAGACCGAGGCGGAGGGTTTCAGAGTCGAGTCACGACTCGCTCCACTGGGAAATTATTATAGGACGGCGTTTGACGCGCGACAGATAGCGTGCATGATGAGTGAGCGACGCGTGCGCTCTGCTCCTCACCACACCTGAAGCTTAAAAGTAGAAGGCGTCAGTGACAGCCTGGCTCTGACTGCACCATCACACTAGTATCTAGTATCTGAACTATCAAGTATCTGATGAACAAGTCATGAGTAAACTAGCGGCGTACATTCCTTCGAGGTGTCACATCCACCATGAGAATGTCCTCTGTATCTAGAGAAAGTTGTCTGTATGTTAACTTGCCTTACTGTGTTGACTAACTTACATGCTAGAATACCTCGTGCAGAAAGATTATATACTTTTAAGCAAATGTATATTTTTTTTCAAATGCCACTATTTCGTACACGGGGTACCCTTCAAAACCATTTTCTCCTACTGCTTCCCAAAATTATCAAAGTAGATGTGGCGCTTTTACGCATCCCAGGGGCATATTATTATCAGCGGGCACAGCAACCCCGTTAAGACCAGAGAAGCGACGCCCAGTGGCATTATGTACCTTTTTTCGAAGCGCTGTGTCGTTTTATTGAACTCTCATAACTTGTGTTTGGATTAAACTGGATAAACAACATTATCAGGATATGTTGTCGATGGCGGACTTAAGAAACATATAGAATTTTAATCGGGCGGATTTTCCGCTCCGTGACCATGCGAGCTGTAAAGTAATCGAAACGCCAGTAAGCCAAAAACCGTAAAAAATATACCAAATTTGCTATAAGATTCGTAAATAATAGTATTATTTCAATGTGTAACATTCTTGTAAATGTAACAAACTAACTTTATACTTAAGTTTTTTTGAAATCAATTTTTTTTTCCTTTTCGAAGAACCGACTTCAGTTTTGTAATAAAAAGAAAGAAATAAAACTAATTTTGTAGTAAATCTAAAATACTCAGTGCCAGCTGTTACTATAGCTATATAAAAAGCACAACAAACTATGAGAGAAAAATTGCGGTCAACAAAATTTTGGGCATGTATAGGTTAGGTTAGGTTACAATTTTGAAGTTGGTTTAATTTTTCATGATTTTTTTAAATTCTGTTGTGGTAATTAAAACTTTGTTAAAACTAGGTAAGCTTTTCCTAGTGAATGTTACACACCTATCTCAGGAGTGCTTAGAGTATGCGCTGGGGCGCCCTCATGTGCCGTAGAAAGTGTAGGAGAGCGCTGTGAAGTAATTCTCTCTCTCTCTTAATTTTAACTTTTGTACCTATGTACCTAACTAGTATCATTATACTTTTCTATTTCAACCAACTAGATGGGTTAGGATGCCGAGACAAAATAGTCAACATGAAGGCGTTCCAAAAGGCGCTCAATCAGAAACGGGATAATAACGGTATGGAACCAGAAAAGCAGTTACTATAAGGGAAGGCAGTAACGTTGAGTTTCAATATAAAACAGTACGTGAATTAATATGTATGTATGATGAGGACTCGACTCAAAAAGTGTCTGCACCAAGGCGGGGCCGGGCCGGGCCGGGCCGCTACATAAACTTACGGCTTTTTAGTAGGGGCAGGAAGAAGTGCTACCAGGACACCCACGTTTCAACTGTGTGACTGAGTGTTCCATCTTTAACGAACACATTACAGATATGGAACACATTACACATTACGGATATGGTGATAGGCTTGCTTATTATGTAATTGTTATGTAGCAAGCCTATCGCCGTATCGGGCACAAATTTTTACTCTAGACTGATAATAAATCGAAAGTCCAATATCGTTGTGTCCGACCCGCGGATTCGAACCCGAGACCTCAGTTTTAAAATCGTAACGTAGTACAATTGCCCCAACGAGGCATTCAATAAAGTTTTTATATTCTATTAGGTTTAATAGTTTCGATACGTTTACATAGAACACGCAAACTTGCGCCTGTTATTTGGATTTCATTTAATTTCACTGAGCCACATTGGGAACCCGCCCAGAGAGTATTGCGCTATTATATCCGCTCTACATACAATCACAAGCCGATAACAATGTTCCCAATACTGGCGGCGCACACGGCCCGCGCGGGACCTCGTGTCACACTCGCCCCGCCGCCACTACTTACACCTGTCGCTCCTCATTCACGTACCGGACTCGCACGCCACCCTAGAGCCATGTCCATGTACACTATTGCGCCTCAGGTGACAATCATGGTAGTGCGTTGAATAATTCCGGTTTCATTACAATTTGACACATCTACTCGCAGGGCAAGAGGCAGCCATGTATTGTATAAGGGTAGTTGTGATGCTGCAGAAGTGCAGGCGTTCGTGTGTCGCGGCGCGTGGCGGTCGGCGGCGGCCGTGTGTGTCGGCGCGGCGGATGCGGCGGGTGCGGCGGTTGCGGCGAGCGCGGCGGGCGCGGCACGCGGCAGCAGGCGGGCCGCAGGCGGGCGGCAGTCCACGGCGCGCCCCCGCCCGAGCAGCGCGTGTGCAGTGAGGTGAAGCGCGCCGCCGTCCGCGATGAGCTCTCCCCGCGCCGCCTGACGGACGCGCTCGCCGCCGCTGCGCCGTCGTGTGTGTGCTCGCGACCCGCTATCATGAACTAGCCCCGCTCGGCAGCGCCACGGAGGACTCCGTTTGCTGAGTTTCCATCCGGTAAATGTGCTAGTGTCGGTCGACACTTCGCTCCCTCGGCTCGCACTCGGCGCTCGCCAGCCGCACCGGCGCCGCTGCATCCGAGTGCACCCGCGGCGTGGCTCGCTCAGTGTCCGTTCGCTCGCTCCCGTCCGGCTGAGTGCGCGAGTGTCCAAGTGTCCGCATGTTGTCAGTGTGTAGTGGGACGCATGTTTTGGTCGGCCGCGGCAGAGGCAGCACTGGCGGAGGAGGTGCGCGGCGAGCGTATGTCCGCGTAACCGAGTGCGTCGCGCGCACTGCTTGCAACTAGGACGAACTGTCACTTATAGTTTGATACTGTTACTCAATAGTGTCATACGAACGGGCCGCACACGTTCGCGGGATACTCGGCGGCCGCAGCGCGAGGCGCTGTGCCGGCGTAGCGCGCACACAGTAACGCGTAAGTTGCGATCTCCTTTGCATTATGGTGCAAGGTAAGAGGCGAGCGCCGCAGGCGGGTCGGCGGTCAGCGACTCCGCGCTATATATAGCGCCACGCGACCTGGACCTGCGACCTGCGGCCCGAGACACACAGACACAAGAGCCCCGCACTGCTTTTAGCTGCACATTGCACCTTCATCACTAACACAATCGGCTACGTAGGCGTCGTAACTTGCGGCAGGCACGTTTTTTAATCCACTCCTAATAAAATCTAAAAATTAACTGGTGGTAGGTTTTTCATATGTGAGGGGCCATCTGGGTGGGTACCACCGCAGTGTCTATTTCTCCCGTCAAACAGCAGTGTAAATGCACTGTTGTGTTTCGGATAGAAGGGTATTGTAGCCAGAGTAACTACTAGACATTGAGACTTAACATCTTATGTCTCAGGATGGCGAGCGCAGTGGAATTCCAAGCATTGCTTTGTAGTTCAAGGTGGTTTTTGTTTTTACTACTGTTTATGAGCGGTTGTATCGCTTACCATCAGGCGAACGACATGCTCGTCTCGCTATTCATGGCAAAAAAAATGTGGATAGCACTTTCATAGTATTTTTTAACTATTACGTGGCCGTTAATAGAGTTAAGAGTATGTGTGCGTGAAGCTGAAGGCGCGCGCGCCGTAGATTCGCTTTGATTTTTCACTGAAATGGTGTAGAATAAGGCCAGCGCCGCACACCGAGTGCGTCAATAGTCGCTGCAGTGGGAGCAGCCCCGACACACACACGCACACACACAGGAACATACACACAGTTTTCATTCTTTGAATGAAGGACATCATTTCAACGGTAACTGCTCTACAGTACACATCGGTGACACTTTTTGCTATGAATTGAATATGCTCATATTTGTGGAGGATTTTGATTTTTTTTTTTTTTTTTTAATGTTGTGTTATGGCGAATGCCGTAATACATCATTTCAATAACGATCTAGCCTTATGACTAATAAGTTATTTAAATTTAACCTAAACTTCTAAAGAGACTACGACTAAGAATATGTCCAATAACACGTTTCTTATTGTCTCTATTAAGGGGAAGACACAATGTTCACGTGTTCTTTTGCACTAGCACTCACTGCACTATGTTTCACTAACTGTTCATCACTAACTCGAAAGGTTTTGTCCTTTTCAGTCTTCTCACTAAGTCCGTGTTATCGAGGAGCTGGATAGCCTCGATGTTCACGTGATGGTGAAGCCTGTGTTCGTGAGCTTCGGCATACTTTTTTACAATATTTCTAACGAAGTCTACCTTGAGGTCCCGATGAAGATCTTCATTTCTTACGTACCATGGAGCGTTTGCTATATTCCGCAGTACTTTGTTTTGAAATCGCTGTACTATTTGTATATTGGTTGGTTTGGTACATCCCCACAACTGTATACCATAAGTCCATACAGGCATAAGGACTTGTTTGTATAAAAGTATTTTGTTATGTACTGACAACGAAGAGTGTTTACCAAGTAGCCAATACATATTCCTGTAGCGAATTTCTAGCTCGTCGCGTTTCTTTTTGACGTGTGCTTTCCAGCGAAGCTTTGCGTCCAGAGTCATGCCAAGGTATTTAGCCGTATTTTCATATGGTATAGTTTTACCGTTAATGAACACAGGCTCATGCTTTGGCTTTTTGTTGGTGAAGTCAATATGAACTGATTTTGATTCATTTATTTTCAAACGCCATTTTTTAGTCCAATTGGAGATGACATTGACAGCTGTTTGCACTTTATCTACTGCTTCTTTGTGAGTCGATCCTGTGGCTAAAATTGCCGTATCGTCTGCGAAAGTTGCAATGGCATTGTTTTCTAATTTAGGAATATCACAGGTGTATAATAAGTACAGGACCGGACCTAGTACACTTCCCTGCGGTACTCCAGCTTCTATATGCTTCATTTCTGAATAAGAATCTTCATGTTTGATACGAAACATTCTATCAGAAATGTAAGATTCCAGTATGTCTGAGAACTGCCTGGGCAGCATTTTTCTAAGTTTGTAAATGAGGCCGTGGTGCCAAACCTTATCAAATGCTTGTGCCACGTCTAGGAATACCGTTGCGCAAACTTTTTTCTCTTCTAGAGCCTTTTCAATTAAATTGGTTATCCGGTGGACTTGGTCTATTGTTGAATGTTTTTCTCTAAAACCGAATTGATAGTCTGGGATTAATTTCCGCTCTTCTATAACAGGCTTAAGCCTTTTCAAAAGTATTTTTTCATATAGCTTAGCCATTACTGGCAACAAGGAAATTGGCCTGTAAGATTTCACATCATGAGGAGGTTTACCAGGCTTGGGTATCATAATCACTTCAGCAAATTTCCAAACGTCAGGTACATATTTTAGTCTGAACGATGCATTTATCAAAGTAGTCAGTTTAACAACTGCTTTACGCGGTAGATTGATCAGTATTTCTCCTGTAATCAGATCGTAACCCGGAGATTTCTTTTGATTTATTTTTTTAATTTCATTTGTTACCTCCCTTGGTGTGGCGAATTTTATTGGATGGTTATCTTGTGTTACGTTGTCTAGGGTGAAGTCCAATACAGTACCTTCATTCGGTTTAAATATGTGCTCTAGATGTTCGGCAAATATATTTGCTTTTTGCTCATTGTTTATGGCCCAGCTTCCATTTGGTGTTTTGATAGGAGGGACTTGCATAATTGGTTTTTTAATATTTCTGGTAGCTTTCCACAGAGAATAATCTGACATGCGGTCGCTGGATAGCCCACGAAGATAGGTATTCATTGATTCTTCTTTGAAGCGTTTTATTTCTCTTGTGAGCCTTTTTGCAAGTGTATTATAGACTTGTTTGTCCTTAGGAAATCTGTTTGTTTGCCATTGTTTTCGTTGTTTTCTTTTTTCAGCTATAAGGTCCCTGATTTCTACTGGGTAAGAGTTGCCCCTAGCTCTTAACCTAGTCACAGGTGTGTTGCGCCAGGCACATTGTTGGATGTTCACTATAAATTGTCTCAAGTCTTGTTCGACTTGCTCCAAATTTTTAAGCGGAACTTTTAGATCAATTATAGATTCTAAATCTAACTTGAAGCTTTTCCAGTCAGTATATTTATTTGATAACGAGGGATGGCTTTCCTTTTGAATTTTTCCGGCGGATAGAGTTAGGATGATCGGCGAATGATCTGAACTCATGTCATAGCCCTCCTCAATATGTAGAGTATCGAGGGGGAGATTTTTTAATATAAAAAAGTCTATTAGGTCTGGGATCTTTGAGATATCCGTAGGCCAGTAAGTAGGCTTTCCTGTAGATATCACATCACATTTGAGTTCTCTAGCAGCTGATAATAATTCTCTGCCTTTGGTTGTCGTGAGTCTAGATCCCCAGAAGGTATTTTTTGCATTGAAGTCACCACCGAGTATAAACCTGGAGCCAAGTTGTTTAAACATATGTATATACCGCTCAGCCTTTAGTGAATACCTAGGTGGGGAGTATATAGCTGATATAGTGACAGGATAGCGTTTTGTCTGAATACAAACTGCCACAGCTTGTATGTCTTCATCCTCTATCTTGGATTGTTCGTAGTGACAAATGTTATCTTTTATTATGAGAGAACTGCCCCCCCTTGGTGTGTTGTAAGGATGCAAGGCATGGTAAACTTTGTATCCTTTTATTTTTATTATTGTTTCTTTCGTACAGTGTGACTCTGATATGAGGCAGACATCGAAGTTTTCAGTGGTTAGGACGTATTCTATTTCATTTAGGTGTTGAAGTAGTCCATTGGCATTCCAAGCTATGATTTTAAGCATCATTGTTTGGTATTTGGTAAGATAGCAGTTTTGGTGCTATGCTCCAGCTTTTTTAGGCGATTATCGAATGAAGTAATAAAATTCAGAATTTTGTTGATTTTGTCTTCAATGTTACATTCTTGTGATTGTGGTTTCTGTTGTGGCTGTGACAGGACCTGTGGCTGTATTTGCAACTGTCCAGCTTTTGCCATTTGTGAATAAGTCACATTTTTTTTAATATTTTGAGTGTTTATTGTTTTGATAGGTCTATTGGTCTCTGGAGTTTTGATTGTATTTTTACTACTCTTCATCACCTTATTTTTCATATTTTGAAGTTCTTTGGCTACTATGCATCCTCGATAATTAGCAGGATGTGGTTCACCACAGTGTATGCATTTTGGCTTAGCATCCGCTGGTTTTGGACAGTCACGAGTAAGATGCTTACCCGTACATTTAACGCATCTAGGCTCCTTACTACAGTATTTTTGAGTGTGGCCGTATGCTTGACATTTCTTGCATTGTGGAATCAGTTTAGATGTTTTTATTGGCTGTATTTCCACTTTGCAGCCGAGAATTGAGCTGATATTATAGATATTGTTTATATCTTCTTCTTTTTGGAATGACAGCATAAACATATTGAGAGGTTCTTTAGTCCTCCAACTTAGTTTATTCACTGCTTCTGTTATTTTAAAGCCTTTGGCTTTAAGATCTTCAATAATTCTTCCCGGTACATACGTGTGGTGAAGATTTTTTGCCATTACTCTGATCGGTCTGTCTTGTTTATTTTCATACGAGTGCCAATGATTTTTATTATCTACTAGTAGTTTAGTGGTGGCCTTGTATGAGTTCTCGCTTTTGGTATTAATTTTAGCCATATCGCCTTTCATCATTTTAATAGTGAACGATTCACTAGGAATACTGCCACTGAGAAAATCATAAAATTTCTGGAAGTTCTTGATTCCTTCCACAACGATAGGAGGCGGTAGAAGTGCCTTCTTTTCCTTTGGCTTCTCCGGGATTTTTTTGTTGGGCTCGACTTGATGTGACGGGGAAGGCGTAGAGTTCCGCTTTCTTTTCTTCCTACTCTCTTGTCGTATCCACTCAGTTTCTCTCGCGAGTTCCTCATCGTCTGTTTCGTATTGAACTTCAGAGGGGACTTCTTTACTGACTCCTGGTTTGACGCAGGCTTCTTTTTTGTTGCCTTCTTCAGCTTTACGCAGTTGTTGCTGGAGATTTTCTACTTTGATTTGAAGCTCATTAACTAGGCATTCCAATTTTTCACGGAGATGTTTTTCTTCGTTGTACAGCTGGTACAACATTTGTTCCGTTTCAGTCTTAATGGTGATAGTGCTTTTCTGTTTGGCCATATTTATTGATCTAATTAATATAGCTTGGCCTTAACAGTTGTTAGCTGTTTTTGTTGATGTTTCGCATGCGTTGCAGAAATGGTATCTGGGTCATCGCGGCGATCGCGGTCCGCAGCCCGTCGCGACGGCGTGATTGCTGCGTCAGCACTTTACCCGAGTAAGAGCTAGAGCAACAGTACGACGCAACCGTTCTCTATAGCTGTCTAAAAAGAACTATGAGGATTTTGATGAGGTAGATATTGACGAAGCCACTCGGCGGGGCTGCCACGAGCTCGCGCCGGAGCACACCCGCCTGCACGCGCGGTGGCTGGCGACAGCTGACGAGGGCTCTCACTGCTCACCACGCGCACTACCACGCCAGGACACGTAATGCTAGGCCGTTCCCCCGCAGCACTACAAAGTAATCATTGACACTCGCATATATATAGCACGAACACACCGACTCATCCAATAATAGCAACGGTTTGGGAATTACAATACTTGGCAACGTTGATGACGTGGCGACTGCTACCTCGCAATACATTAGCGTTTTAGTAGCATATCAATACGAATAATTTTCTGATCACAACAATGCTCATTAGACTTGTATTTGTTATTATTATCGGGGATTTGTTTACGGGATGTAAGACGAGACGTCTTTGGTTCCATTTTCAAAAACAATTACACAACATTCCAAGTGAAAGTTCTAACAAAATTCATTACAAATCTTCACAATCTTACTTATCCGCATACAATCATACTGGCATAACTGTATCGACAGGCGAAACATGACCATCTGACGTTGGCGGACACTCCGTCTGAACTTACCCTCTAGGGCTCTAGGCTGAAGTCACTTTGTTGTGCTTTTTGAAAACAAGTGGTATATAATAATAATAGGCAGAGCGGGGGACACATATACATTTGTTTAAATTTCACGATGAATACATAAAAATGTTATATTATTTTATTATATTTATTTATTGTTATATATTAGCTCTAAATAGTGGAAATCATACAAGAAAAAGTACTCTTCATTTCTTCACTTTCATGCATAAACTAGTAATAGTTTGACTCGTAACCAGACATACAAACTACAAGTCGGAACTGCGAGCCCAAGTCACGTCTTAAACACTTTCAAAGTTATGTCCGCTATACTCTTAGTTGATCACTCTCTCTTACTGTAAAGAGAAACATCGAGATACCAAATATGTTAAATGTTATGTGAAGTCTACCAACGACCACAAGCCCAGCTTGGACTGAAACCTTATCTTTTTTACCGTAAAAGGTACACACATGGGCCGAAATTGTGGAGATAACACACAAGACGTTAATATTTTTTTGTTAGCACCGACTCACAAACGATTAACCACCAATTATATACAATGGAATTGTAATATTTTGGCATTCATACAGCTTTATTTTGGCATCTACCATTTGTAGAGACGATATAGGACATAAACCGTAAGAAAATGCTGAAGCTCGTCAAATATAGGTAAAATAACCGACAGAAAGATAGACCGAATTGATATCTCAGTCGTATATGAAATCCTACGTAAAGTAGCAGCTATATTGCTACGTGAGGAAGATCGCCAGAGAGCCTACAGCTAGAATACAAGTACATATGTCGCGAGCTGGTCGCGCTCCTTCCGAGTCTATGGAAAGGCCGGCATAGTGACCCACACCTCTGCCATAACGGATGTATAAGACGTTACGGATTCATTCTGCTTACGACCCCTTTAAAGCGGCTCGAAGACATTGCGACGATGAGATTCATGTCCCTAAGATTCCAATATTAAGTGCATTGCTTTCCCATTATCATGCAGTATACAAAATAGGGCGTGCGGCCCTCGTAGACGCCACGCACTACGCATATTCCATTATCGGCACGATTATTGTACCTCCTCAGCCACGAGAAGTTTACTACTTCAGTAGTGGCCTCCCAGGGCACGCCGCTCTCGAGCAAAATGTTTGATATTCCAACATTTACTCGCATTCATTACAAGTATCCTGTGTGCGTGCGAGTGTATGTCGATATGTAAAAGAGGGTGTATATTTATAAATGTCTAAATATTGCGCTTTTCGTATTCGTATCCACAGGTCTAGTTAGCATTGAAACAATGGCTTCCGTCAGCCAGCATCGAGTACAATACACGAGATAACAATACGCGAGCCAGGAGCAGGTCACCGCTCAGTGCAGCGAGCACCGCGCCCGCACGCACCCACACTCCATAACCGACGCCGTTCTATACGAGTATTCTGCCTGCTGCGCCTGTAATGTACTATCAAACACTACTTACTTCACAAATGTATACTTGTACAATATAACGTATAGCAGATATGGAACATATATATTATCCCATCCCATCTCTTTATGTCCCAAGACTCACGGCATGTAATCCTACCTTATCTTGTCGTATCACATCCCTTTTATTTTAAAAGAGTAACAAACCTATTTTAATTCTCGGCTAATTCCATCAACATAACGTATTTTCTTATCTTTATCCAGGATGTTAGCGACATCCATGTATATTACAAAAGGGTTAAAATAATGATTAGGGTTAAACCACTTTATTTCTCAAAAACATTACAAATTTCATTTAATGAGAATTTTATACATAAAAATATATAATTTATACATAGTCGTATTGGTAGAGCGTAACTATAATATATTAAATCCCTATATTCGATCCATACGAAATATTTATAACAAATGAACATAACAAAATACAATATAAAATACAATTTTACCGACATTAGGTGGGTAGTAATAAAAAAATCGGGCAAGAAAATAAAAACAGTAATCGACAATAAATGAAGTAAAAGACGCGTCGAATTTTATTTTTGTTCAATAGAAAAGCGTAACGGAGTCGTACTCAGACGTTTTCGAATGCTTTTATTAAACACTGAGCTACACCGTGTAGGCGTCCTAATAATAAAGACAAATTTGATTTATTTTATTTATGTGTGCCCTGCATGTTAATCCATAGTCAATATTTAGTCCTAAGTATTTTTATTCAGTCGATTCCTTTTTTGGATATTGTTAATTACTAATTTAGAGTAATCCTGTAGTCGTTTGTTCTTAGCTTCAAAAATAATACAGCTAGTTTTTGATAAATTTATAGAAAGGATTGACATATTTTATCAAAAATCGAATTATAGGGGTTATTTCTATGAAATATTATATTTCACCTCTTTAATTCAAACGAAAAATAAGCATTAGCAACAATTTTGGAAAAACACCGTAATGAAGACAAAACTGCAGAAGTCCCGGTACTGCGAACCCGATTTTGAAAATTCTTCCTTTGTTAAAAAGTATATCATCCTTGAGTGATAGAGGCTATATTTTTGCTAAAAGAGTTTATATATGCGTTGATATGTTATATCGAAAATAGTAACTACGGAAGTTATTTCTAGGAAAATGTAAATTTTAGTCATCACTAACTACATAGTATGAAACAAAGTCGCTTCCCGCCGTCTGTCTGTCTGTCTGTATGTGTGCTTATATCTGAAAAGTGCACTCTGATTTTGATGCGTTTTTTTAATAGATAGAGTGATTCAAGATTATTCATTTATATGTATAATACGTAGATATTATAGTAGAGAAATCTATTTGCACCGGGGGGAAGCTGGACCGGGCCGCTAGTATGCTACAAACGAAAAATAATGGCTAGTAATAATTTTGGAAAAAGCATTATGGGTATGAAATAAAGGATGAAATATTATATTAAACATCAAAACTACTGACACTCTGGTATTACTGGTCCGATTTTGAAAATCATTCACCTTTCGAGAGATTCATCTCACCAAAACATTTTCATATAAAAATGTTGCCAAGACCATATGACAAAAAGATATCAGGCCTCATGTAGAGTCAAGATGGTTACACTTCACGCCGTAACTCTACAAGGCCTAACTTCACAAACTCTGTAACTTAGTCGAAATATGTGACACTGTTCATTACTTTTTAGCCGAGTACAAAAGTGGAGGTAATAATTTGACTTAAATTTTTTGTACCTTTTTTACGCCATGTTATTTACGGGATTATTCTGGCAGTCAGGAAATGTCAGCGAAATTAGTTCAGTCATTTCTGAAAATAGCGCGTACAATGGCACAGATAAATTGACAATCAACAAACTGAAAAAATCTAATTATCATAATTTATATTATCTTTTGACAGCACGAGAAAAACTATTATGTGGGCATAATATTTTTTTCATACATCTTCCATGTAAACATCCATTAGTTACAAAATTATATGTATAGATAACATAAAATTATGTGTTTACAATCTTCGCCTTCGTGGCGTAGTTGTTCTACGGTACGTTTACAAAGCTGAGGTCTCGGTTTCGATTTGTGCCCGATGGGACGGAACATAGAAAGTGAAATGAGGGTCCTTGCACCAATGCCTACCCCTTCTGAGAAAGAGGCGAGAGTTTATGTATGTACAATCTTTTTATTTATATTTCTACTAGCTACAATACGAGCCGAATACAAACGGAACTAATGGCCTAATGGTCACATCTATTGTATTGAAAGGAAAGTGCCTTAAACCCTCGTTTCGGGATATAGAGAGACGTCGCCTCGGTAGAGTTATAAAAACTATAAGTAACTAGAATCTCTCGGGGCCGCTCGCGCGCTTTATGCCTGACAAGCGATGTGGGCGAGCGATAAGTGCTCAGTGGAGCTCACTGCGCTACTGACCCGACTAGCTGCCGAGTGCCAGCTCCGTGCTGATACACGGATGCAGCTGCTCCTCACTAATCCAGCTTCAGGAGCTCACAGTCATCGCTTAGACTTACTCATCGATGCATAACACGGCACCAGGCTCATCGTCCCGACACATTACACTTCTGTCTTTGGATGCCCAGTAACTACATAAGAGACCAAAACCTCCTACACAGAATCCTCTAATTCACGGGACCAAGCATTTAGTAGTATATAGTATACTACTATTTGCCCACGACTTCGTCTACCGGTATATGATGATGTGGACGCAAAATTAACTATTAAAGGTAATTTACTGGTGGTAGGTCTCTCATATGTGAGAGGTCGCCTGGGTAGGTACCACCGCAATGTCTATTCCTCCCGCCAAACAGCAGTGTAAATGCACTGTTGTGTTTCGGATTGAAGGATATTGCTACTGGACATATCGAGAGTTAACATCTAATGACTCTATTTTTTTTTTTCATTTATTGTACACAAAAGAAAATTATACAAAATTCAAGATGTTTTTGGTTTTCCAACAGTTCATAAGCGGTCGCATCGCTAACCATTAGGCGAACGGCATGCTCACCCGCCATTCATTGCAAAAAAAAAAATGTTTTCAGATGTTTTACAAAAAACGTTTGACATCTGCTCCCAACGGTTTAGATTTTCCATACAATTTTATTTCCTATATAACGAATAACTCTGTGAATTGTATTCCACCCATTGCACCCCCTCAGTGGTTTGAGTTTCCAAAAATCCCTTATGATTGCTTCCCTGCGGAACAATTACATCTACTTAGTTTCGTATGTGCGGTAATACGTCGGTCAGTCAGTCAGATTCCTCTTTTACGAGTACATGTATATGTACATTCACATAGTATTGACGTAACCCCGTGGTGCTGCATGCGGTGCGTGTATACTTCACAGTACAAAGATTAGAACCAGGGCGCGGGTCCCGCTGACCATTTTATTGGCGTGCATTCAATTGCTTTATTGATCATACACATTTTGACGAAAACGCCTTGAAGCGTTTTATCACAATCCCATTGAATCTGGTATGTGAACAAGTCCGGTTGGCAGTAGCCAGCAGTTACGTCCCCGCTCCCGGTGCAAGCGGCATGGCACCGTGGCGGGCCGCGGCGGCAAATCACGTGTTAAAATGACTAGTACTTGTGTACCTTCTCACAAACTAACAAACTCAACTTCCTGCTGAATCTGCTTCGAAACATCAAATTCATTTATTAAATTCTCTCGACTTATTCTTATCGTGCTGTAATCCATTCCATTAATGTCAGAAAAATTTAAACATATTTATGTGTTTACCTTTGTATGCGTTACCGCATAATTGTACTTTAATACATCCTATCTACTTAATGGCGACTCTACCACCCACATTCAGTTACATGTAAATGTTGTGGTAATAAAGTACACTCATATAAAAACAGAACGTACTCAACAATGAAGATACGTGCTTTCTTACACACTAGTTATAAATATTGAATGTAAGTTAAAGTCAATAATATCTTACGTTCATTGGGTTTTAGCTGACAATTACGTTTTGTTCTTGTTATTATTTATCTAATTTTTATTGAACACGTGTGCAACGTTGCAGGTGAGTTCTAACTGTACAAGAGTCGCCGGCACTGCGCTGGCGTTATAGTGCACACTATCTACCATATTATAACAATATCGCTTAACGTTACTTTCTTAATGCCAACCAAAACAAACTCAGACATCCTAGGAACACTTGTATACCAAACGAGAATAGCACCACAAACTTATATAGTGTACAAGACAGATGTGCAGGTAGGTGTCGAAAGCTCGGAATTATCGTTGCTTAGTCTATAGTATGTACTAGTAATTATACAATATTAGCTTCCATGCAGGTATTTTCCGTAACGGAACAAGGCGCTCCTCTACGCCATCAGAGTGAGTTAGGTACGGTTGATAGACTTCAAATACCCTAGAATTCCTTGTAAGGATTTTTCTAACGTCGAAGGTAGCAATAATTATTTACCATACGCAACTTCAAAAAGTCCGAGGAGGTGTACTTTGGGATCGAACTTCCGAGCTCTTTTTTGTTAATCCGTTTCGCTCCCAGTCAGATTATGGAATAATTTCCTTTTTGAAATGGTTGTGAGGGAAAACCATGAGTGTCGGCTAGTTGTCGTGTTGTGTTGCCATGCTATACAACGTAAGCATGATGTAAAGCACAGAACAGATGAATATGGTTAGAAGGGAAATACAAGCGTTTGATGCGTAGCAAAGTGGTGCATAAAAAGCATCACTGCCACGGATCGGATGATTTGTCAAATCAATCGTTGTCGAAATACCTTGGAGCGTGATGCTCCGGCAAAATAGAGTAAATATGTAGATTAGTGCTATTTTATCTTGCAGTTCCAATAATAAAGCGTCGAATAATAATAAACCCGATTTCATTAATATTCACCTTTATTTCCAAAAATTGCGATTAATATTTACGACATTTTGAATAAATACAAATAATAATTACAAATTACAAACAAAGAAAACCTAAATTGTTTAGTACATAATTTGAAATTGAGGTAACGTTTGATGACGTTGACGACCTGTCCTTATATTCTAATGTCATACCTTCGCTAACTTGAGAATAACGTATGTTTGTGCGCGAATATACTTTATAATATACTCGTAGTAACTCATTCGTTTATAGGTTTTCAAGCTTGAGTAGATAAAGGCAACGGATAGAGACAACTGGATTCCTACAAAATTCAGTTCGATTTGTTCTAAGTATGCATTTTCGTGAAACAGAAGACAATAAAAAAACTGGATCATAAGTATTATACAAACCAAAATTAATTACTTGCAAGAATTATGGAAAAATTGTATCTTGACGATGAAATAATGAAATATTGCATGAAAAATCAAATCCACTGAAGCTATTGACGTAAGACGTATTTCACGCTATTTTCTAATCTTAAACTCATTATCAAATATTTTTACTTTTTAGATGGGTCTTTTAATAAAGCGTGTATTTTTAGTGAACGAAATCTGACCGTTTAAAGTGGATCAAAATCGCGCCCAAAGGAGTCGGTTACAAACAAACAAACATACAAATGAAGCTAATATAATGCGTGTAAATGTGTATCATTGAATATGTGTGTCTTTCCCAAGGTAAAAATGTTAATACTTCACACACAGCTGAAAATCTTGAAAATTCTGTACAAATAGATTTGTAAAATATTATGTATATAGTTTGTAAATAGTCTCACTTATTTTCCGCCTATCGACATAATACTAGTTCAATAACTGTATCAGGAAAAATCATTAAGTATATCGATAAAATAAATTCCGGTCGTATAACAGACATATTTCCATAATTTTATCGATACTGTAAATCGAATATTGCAAGCTTTATTGTATTGGATTTGTGGACGTTTTGTGTTTCGTAAACGACGACGCTGGTTTTGATACAATTTGACGGCTAATGCCTTTCTAAGCATATTCAACTGTTCTGTGGTGTAGAGTAACTGAGTATGCGTGCGTGCAGGGCGGCCAGGCGGGCAGGCGGCAGGGCGGCAGGGCGGCCGGCGCGGGAGGTGGTGGTGCGGCGGCGGCGGAGGCGGCGCGGGGGCGGCGCCATGCGCTGACGCCATGCGGCGGCCGACATGCCGCGCCGCGCTCCGCACCACGCGGCCCCGCTGCTGCTGCTCCTCGCGCTCGCCGGTAACCCTCGCACTCGCTCGCCGCTCGGCACTCGTTGACATTCCCTCGGTGAGCAGCCGCTTGTGTGGTCGCAGGGTGCGCCGGCAACCCCGACGCGAAGCGCCTCTACGACGACCTGCTCAGTAACTACAACAAGCTGGTGCGGCCCGTGCTCAACGTCAGCGACGCGCTCACCGTGCGCATCAAGCTGAAACTCAGCCAACTCATCGACGTGGTCAGTGCCCGCTCGCCTTCCTCCCACACACGCATACCTGTAGCGGCTTCGACACAACCATACATTAGTATTATATACAGAGATAGATGCGCAACTCCACTTTTTTATTTTTCGCCCTCAGAGGGCACGCTAGGCAAACGCGCAAATCTCATATTTGTTATGTAAATATTTCAAAATGTGTATCTTTCGTAACCTCTTATATTTTTAACCAATATTAAGTTGAAATTGTTTTTAATATCAAGAAAGTGTATAATATCGACATACAAAACATATTTCTTGGTTTAGTGGCACATTACCGCCATTTAACAATTCCATTTAAACTACTTACACGATAATTTCTCGTTCTCACCGGACCGTGGCGCTAGGATCAAAATATTCATTTACAATATTTTTCATGTACGAAGTTACACCCCCATGGACACAACGCACTTCCCGGTATTTCTAATGCGTTCATCAATATTTGTTACAGAATCTCAAGAATCAAATAATGACAACCAACTTGTGGGTAGAACAGGTGAGTGTCGCCACTCCGGTGGAGTTGTGCTAATGTATGTTTATATGTCGATTTGTATGTGCGGCTATACAGGATGTACATATTCACAGAGCTGGTACGACTATAAGCTGTCGTGGGAGCCGCGTGAGTATGGCGGCGTGGAGATGCTGCACGTGCCCTCAGACCACATCTGGCGTCCGGACATCGTACTCTACAACAAGTGAGGCTGGCAGCTATTGATGCAATATTGTGATGTACCGCGGACACCTAACGATGTTTACTTGTTTGTGAGAACAGCGCCGACGGTAACTTCGAGGTGACATTGGCAACGAAGGCGACGCTCAACTACACGGGCCGTGTGGAGTGGCGACCGCCCGCCATCTACAAGTCCTCGTGCGAGATCGACGTCGAGTACTTCCCCTTCGACCAGCAAACGTGCGTCATGAAGTTCGGCTCGTGGACGTACGACGGATTTCAGGTGGGAAGCACGTCTCGCGGCTCTCGTGTTGCTTTCTACGTTATGTGATAGCACGATTTGCGGCGTGTTAACAGGTGGACTTGAGACATATCGACGAGGCGCGCGGCACCAACGTCGTGGAGCTGGGCGTCGATCTCTCCGAGTTCTACACCTCCGTCGAGTGGGACATCCTCGAGGTGCCCGCCGTGCGGTGAGTGTTCACGAGCCAGAGGCTGCACGCGGCAATCATTAAACTCGTAGATTGTGTCGGTTGTAACGGTCGGTGCACGTATTGTGTTCGCAGGAACGAGAAGTTCTACACGTGCTGCGACGAGCCCTACTTAGATATCACGTTTAACATCACCATGCGTCGGAAAACACTATTCTACACAGTAAACCTTATCATCCCGTGCATGGGAATATCGTTTCTCACCGTGCTAGTGTTTTATCTGCCGTCGGACAGTGGCGAGAAGGTGTCGCTCTCTATATCGATCCTGCTGTCGCTCACCGTGTTCTTTCTGCTGCTGGCCGAGATCATTCCGCCCACGTCGCTGGTGGTGCCGCTGCTCGGCAAGTTCGTGCTCTTCACTATGATCCTTGACACGTTCAGGTGAGTGGTTTGGCGATATACTCGTACTGGTGTGACGGTCCCAGCGCGCTGGCACAACGGCTGAGCTGTAGCGCGCGTATTGTGTTGCAGCATATGCGTGACGGTGGTGGTGTTGAACGTGCACTTCCGCTCGCCGCAGACGCACACCATGTCTCCGTGGGTGCGGCGCGTGTTCATCCACGTGCTGCCGCGGCTGCTGGTCATGCGCCGGCCGCACTACCGCCTCGACCCGCACCGCAGTCGCTTGTGAGTACGCGTCCCGTCTTCTGCCTCGTCGGTGCCTGTATCATATTATCAGCATATAAATATGTTTTACAAGAAAATGTATTCTAAAACTATATCATCTAATATATATCGTTTCCAAATTTTGCCTGTATTTAACTTCTCACTAAAGATACACCACGTGAAATGACTGCGTCCGTGGCGCAGTTGTACTACGATACGATTACAAAGATGAGTTCTCGGGTTCGAATCTCGGTTCGGACAAAGTGATATTGGATTTTTGTATTCATTATAATTAGCCTGGAGACAGGAATTCTTGTCCGATATGGCGATAGGCTATCACATCATGGGACGGAACATTAAACACACAAGGTGAAAGGACCCTGATCTTCGGGGAAAAAATTAAATTTGCAATTTGCGATTGTGCTTCACATAACCGATCGGCTAATATTTTTATAAGATCTCGTGTAATCTATGAGGGAGTGATTTGTTTTACGAACTCGATTAACGAAAAAACTAAACATTCTATTTTGTATGTGTAATTTTAGATGTGACAAGTGATTATAATGTATAGTCAGTTTTTTTGTTTACATAACAAGGTGACATTAATTTGAAATAGCAATAATTTCCATTACTAGTACGTAGATGAGACATATAGAGTTTGTTGTCCGCAGCGCAGGACTGGTGACGGGCGGCGGAGAGGCGGCGCTGTGGGACGAGGGGTCGCCGGGCGTGCCGGCGCCGCCGCGGCCGCCGCCGTGCGCGCCGCCGCTCGCCACGTGCGCCGCCTGCGCGCCCGCCGACGCGCCCGCGCTCTGCGACGCGCTGCGCCGCTGGCACCGCTGCCCCGAGCTGCACAAAGCCATCGACGGCATCAACTACATCGCAGACCAAACGAGGAAAGAAGAAGAATCTACCAGGGTGGGTGAGGGCGCCGGTGGCGTTCACGCAGCCTTATGTGTCTTTCGAAGCGATATATTGAACGACGTTTGGTGTGTGACAGGTGAAGGAGGACTGGAAGTACGTGGCGATGGTGCTGGACCGACTGTTCCTGTGGATATTCACGCTGGCGGTGGTGGTGGGCTCGGCGGGCATCATTCTGCAGGCGCCGACGCTGTACGACGAGCGCGCGCCCATCGACGTGCGCCTGTCGGAGATCGCGTACACGGCCGCCAAGCCGCGCCCGCCGCCGCCGCGCTGAGCGTCCCGGCCTATTGCCGCTCCCGCCCCGCGTTCTGTCGCGAGCCCATCCAAGAATTTTTTCAACACATGCAAATTCAAATTTGCGACATTGTACATAGTATACATAATTATTATAGTTTATACAAGGAAACACCGCGATCGATTCTAAGTCGAATTTCTTTTGATAGAGACGAAATAAAATGATCGTTTATATATGTACGTTGTTTTTATTTTTATTTCCTAACTCCGTTTCAGCCAAATGCGACCTGTTTTAGTCACAATTACAACTGATCTGTCGGAACTGATGATGCATGGTGTGGATCGCCATTCTCCTTATCAATTTTACATATCATTTCACAAGGTATGTGTTGCACAAAAGAGATTTGTTGTCTGTCCTCTGAAACTTTAATACATATTACCATTTTGGAGGAATCTCCTATAGTTTGCAGTTTCATTGATTTATTAAAATTATTCAACCTGCAACATTTATTTTTTTAACCAACTAGAATAACTGCCACCAGTGCTACACTTATTGATAATATTTTTACAAATTTCTCAATTTAAGAAAAGTTGATAATTAACGTTTTACACTCTGATCTTTGGGGACAGTTTGTTTCATTACCTAACACTAAATGTAAACTACGAAGGAAAAGTATTAAATTTTTTTCTTACAATATATATCGCCTGGAGAAATTTAGAGTAAATATCCAAAAAATCTGCCAGTGCTGTCCCCTCACCAAGACCTACACAAACTGTACAGTTCATTATCAATTAAAATGATAAAATAAGCATTTACAAACAAAATAACTTAAACTATTATGGTAAATCAGGGACTGACATTAATTAGTGAGTGAGTAACCACTGGTTTAAATAACACTCGGAATAAATTATATAATCTGTACAATAAAAGAATGTATAACCGATATTTGATCTTTAATGAATATGTTTACTTACTCGAAAGTTTTCACACGAGCTTGTTCCATAGACAAATTGTTGTATTTAAGAAACTAAATAAAACTACTTGGAATATTATTAATTTTGAATATGGTAAAAATTCAGTACTAATAACTTTAATCTTAAAATAAATCATAGGAGTTTTACAACAGGACTGGAAGTAGCAACTGAATGTGAAAGATTATTTACTGATATTCCCAAAAATAGCACCCAGTATCTTCATTCACCTTCAAGGTGTGCATTGTCCATATTTGAAAAACTTGTACCTGAATGGTTAACGTGGCGTTTGATTTCTCTCAAATTGGGCCGCAGCCTAATGTATTAAAATCTTTTAACGAAATTAGTTTAAATATATCGGGAACTTGTTATTAATACATCTTTAATCATTGAGCATATAGCACCCCACTTAGCAGATATATTCAACTGCTGCGTGGTATCTGGCGTATTTCCTGACCTGATGAAACAAAGTGAGGTGCAGCCTCTTTTTTAGCCCGGTGACAGCTCGGATCCGGTCAATTTCCGACCTGTTTTAAGTCTACCAACACTTAGCAAATTATTTGAGAATATAATCTTTGCTCAATGATTAACTCATTTCACTTGCTACACCAGAAAGAATTCGAATTTACCAGGGGTTGATCAACAATTGACGCGGGAGTCGCTCTCCTAAAAATATAACTATTTATTGCTTAAAACTAAATGTGAATTCACACTGCTCAATGTGAGGCAGTTATCTACCAATGTGCAAATGAATGGGGAAGAGTTGGATCCTGTGGCGTCTACTATGTTTCTGGGCATTACGGTCGACGCTAAACTCCAGTGGGGGCTGAATATCAATAAATTATGTGGTAGATTAAGTTCAGCGGCATATGCAGTTAATTGACCATTAGGTGTATAACTAACGTGACCATACGTCCCGATTTAGGCGGGACAGTCCCGCTTTCAGGGAGTCTGTCCCGGTGTCCCCAGCAAGGCCGACATAGTCCCGCTTTTGCAAACAGACCGAACGATAAATAAAAAGTATTTCCTGCTAGAAATGGTTTATCGAACAACTACTGAAAACCGTTGGGTCGAATTATACCATCACGTTTGTAAAAAAATCTTGATTTAACAAACTTTTCTACAATTATTGAGTATGTTATGTATGTCTGCCTGGAAGTCACGCCACTACTGGTGTTTAATAAATCGTGCCTATTTAGCTATTTTGTGTTTAGTGCTATGATTATTTTTTGTTATTCTTTGCTTTCCTTCCTGTTTACTAGACTTTTCAATACTGCTTTCCTCCTATACGTCATACCGTGATGATATATAGATTATAGCAGTCTTCGATAAATGACCTACTCAATACAAAAATAATTTTTCAATTCGAACTATTAGTTCCTCAGATTAGAGGTAACAAACAAACTCTTCAGCTTTATATTTATATTAGTATTTTTGCTCTGGAAATTAATGATGAATTTGCTATGAGAGTAAAATTAACATAAGAGTTGCACAAAGAAAAATTAAAATAATACGTAAAACAGTCACTGGTACGATTGATACACAAACAAGACCAAAGAAAAAGTATAGTATAAAACAGGAGACCGGCTTCGTCCTCGCCCCTTCTCCGTGATGTTTGCTCGATGAGTGGTGACAACGGTAGAAACCTGGCGAGGATAACTGATCGATTGATAGCTAGTTTATCAATTACCGACCGGCGAGGGTGGAAGAAAAAAAATCATAATTCAAGTAACTTGGAATTATAAACTCTAAATAAAAATGTATCGTACTACAATTATTATATTCGATTGTTATCTTGCAACCCTATTGTAGACCTGTGGATATAATAAAAAAAATAAAAACCGCGATGGAAAAATAGGGGTATACGATCAACCCCTATTATCAAAATAAAAAAAAGACGTGTGGCACTCGGAAACTGCCGCGGTAAAGCTATTGCATAGCATTTTTTATCAACTTATATAATTATAATTAATTATTTATGCAGTATTTTTTTCCTTTGCTTTTTTTTAATATTAATTGTACAGATATTCACTGTTGTACGTGCGAGCTTCGGAGTCGGACCATGAAGTAAATACAAAGAGGAGGTGCCCTAACACCGAAACTATAAGCAGGCATGAGAGGCGAGTTGCATAACTAACGAGACAAGCGTGATATTTCAAAAAGAGTCATTAAAAGTTCTGCTATTCATCGATAGATGGCAAAACTAAATATCGAAAGAGGTAAGGTTACAATTAATGATGCAATAGCTTTGCAATTCGCATTTCAAAGTATTGACACATATTTTTATCAAAATTAAAATATTAAATTTAAATTTCGGTTGGACTTAGGTTATTTTCGTAACGGAATTTCTGGATTCGGTCTCCACGCTCGAGACCCGCGATAGAAGTTATGTAATAATTTAAAATCTTACCAATAAAGTTAAAGTTGTTTATAAAGAAAGTAAAACCCCGACCTCAAAAAAAATAAAAAAAAAAACAAAACTTAAAAAAAAATAATAAGTACCAATGCAAAGAAAAAACATAATTATTTTGTTTTTGTTTTTGTTTTTGTTTTTGTTTTTGTTTTTGTTTTTGTTTTTGTTTTTGTTTTTGTTTTTGTTTTTGTTTTTGTTTTTGTTTTTGTTTTTGTTTTTGTTTTTGTTTTTGTTTTTGTTTTTGTTTTTGTTTTTGTTTTTGTTTTTGTTTTTGTTTTTGTTTTTGTTTTTGTTTTTGTTTTTGTTTTTGTTTTTGTTTTTGTTTTTGTTTTTGTTTTTGTTTTTGTTTTTGTTTTTGTTTTTGTTTTTGTTTTTGTTTTTGTTTTTGTTTTTGTTTTTGTTTTTGTTTTTGTTTTTGTTTTTGTTTTTGTTTTTGTTTTTGTTTTTGTTTTTGTTTTTGTTTTTGTTTTTGTTTTTGTTTTTGTTTTTGTTTTTGTTTTTGTTTTTGTTTTTGTTTTTGTTTTTGTTTTTGTTTTTGTTTTTGTTTTTGTTTTTGTTTTTGTTTTTGTTTTTGTTTTTGTTTTTGTTTTTGTTTTTGTTTTTGTTTTTGTTTTTGTTTTTGTTTTTGTTTTTGTTTTTGTTTTTGTTTTTGTTTTTGTTTTTGTTTTTGTTTTTGTTTTTGTTTTTGTTTTTGTTTTTGTTTTTGTTTTTGTTTTTGTTTTTGTTTTTGTTTTTGTTTTTGTTTTTGTTTTTGTTTTTGTTTTTGTTTTTGTTTTTGTTTTTGTTTTTGTTTTTGTTTTTGTTTTTGTTTTTGTTTTTGTTTTTGTTTTTGTTTTTGTTTTTGTTTTTGTTTTTGTTTTTGTTTTTGTTTTTGTTTTTGTTTTTGTTTTTGTTTTTGTTTTTGTTTTTGTTTTTGTTTTTGTTTTTGTTTTTGTTTTTGTTTTTGTTTTTGTTTTTGTTTTTGTTTTTGTTTTTGTTTTTGTTTTTGTTTTTGTTTTTGTTTTTGTTTTTGTTTTTGTTTTTGTTTTTGTTTTTGTTTTTGTTTTTGTTTTTGTTTTTGTTTTTGTTTTTGTTTGTTTGTGGGTTGGGTTGGGTTGGGTTGGGTTGGGTTGGGTTGGGTTGGGTTGGGTTGGGTTGGGTTGGGTTGGGTTGGGTTGGGTTGGGTTGGGTTTTTTTTTTTTTTTTTTTTTTTTTTTGGGCGTATAGCCCTCTCCTTCCCCTAACTTTCGTCAGAGACATTTTGTACAGTCTTAGAGTGTATACTTACTCCTATATATCTACACTCCTTCTTTGGGAGTTATTTAGTGTACCTGACTCCTTCGTCGGGAGGTCCTACTTATGGCCTAGCTAATATATTTTATAGGGTATCTTTATTTTATAGAAAAAATCTTACATTTATCTTATTTCTACAGCTTACAAACTTAACCTAAACTTACTTTATTACATTTATACTATGTATCTAAAATATTATAAACTTATTTTATAAATTTTAGACTACCTAATTTCTACTTATTTCTATTTATTATACTTAACGCTAATTTTTTACAATAACTTATAAATTTAGGCCTACTGTTCTTATCACTAATTATTCTACTAATGTTATCTTTATTAATTTCTATTTCTATTTCCTGTTCAAGGTTAAATCGGACCACTATATACACGGGACATTCTGTGATCGCGTGGATGATCGATTCGCCCGCCGCAGGGTCACAGATGCACGCCGGGCTCTCCTTGCACTTGAATCGGTTCAAGTACTCGGAGAACCCGCCATGCCCAGTGAACACCTGCGTCGTTATCGAGTCGATTGCGATTTTCCTCACTAGGCTGTGGGCCTCCACAGCGTCGGGGAAGAAGAGTTTAGTGGTAGACGCGGTTTCCCCCATCACGTAGCGCCCATTCCACTCGTCAACTGACTCCTTACGGATTTGTCTTTTGACGAATGAAATGGGACATCTATCGTAGTGGGGCCGCGTCTTCAGCTTCAGTGCAGCATCCTTTGCGAGCTCGTCCGCGCGCTCGTTTCCCTGCAATCCTGCGTGAGCTTTGAGCCAGAATAATTGTATTATTCTACCTCTTTCTTTAGTCAGCTGTAAGTTTTTATTTATCTCAAACGCCAGGGGATGCAGGGAAACACCGTTTGCTACGGTTTCTAGCGCCGCTCTCGAGTCACTCAGGATGCTGCACTGCGCCTTTCCACTTTTCACTGCTTCCTCCACGGCCCTGTGGAGGGCCAGCAGCTCTGCTTGGTAGACGGTGCAGAAGTTTCCCAGTTTCAGCTTTATGGCTTTGGTTTCTGCGGCATTTTCCCAGATTGAAATGGCCGCCCCAACTTTGCCCTGGATTTTACTCCCGTCGGTAAAAATGCTGAGTCCGGTGTTAGTTATCTGGTTAACTTCCGCACCGTCAACCAAGCAGCGATAGTGCACCACCTGCCTCTGCGCCGGGTGCGCCAGCTTCACAAAGGCCACAGGACATTCCACCTCCCGATCACCCACTACTCGCAGGGAATAGCCCCTTTTGACTTCGTACAGGGAAGCATTTTCCCTGACTCGAATGTCTAGGGGCAGTATCCCTGCGAGCAGTAGGGCCGAGTTCAGCGATACTGTCCTGTAGGCCTTTGTGAGCTTTTGCGCAAAGCCCCTTTGCACCACGGTTGGTTGGGTTGGGTTGGGTTGGGTTGGGTTGGGTTGGGTTTTTTTTTTTTTTTTTTTTTAATGGTGGACTCTACGTCTCACCCTGTCACCCCCTATCCAGGACAAGGGCCTTTATTTATCAGGACAATTCTTATTTCTTATGTTTACTACATTTTTTGTTTTTAATTTTAAAATACATTTATTAATATTCTTGCTTAAATCTATTTTTCTTACTATACACAGTGTTACTATATCTATCTTATCTACGAACACATTAATCTAAACTACTCGGAGTTTGCGCATCTATACCTATTTTAGTTTACTTATTACTTATTATTAATATTTTTTTTTTTTATCTTTTTTGTATTTTTTTTTTTTTTTATTCTTTTTATTTATTTATTTTTTTTTTCTGTTTATTTTGTGTTTTGTGGTTTTCTTTCCTTTTTTTACCATATTTTCTTTTATCTTATATTATTATTCTAGACAGCTACCGTTCTTAATTACTAATATTATATAATACTATTATATATATTGTAATTTAAATTGTTACTTATTTCTATTACATACTATTTGTACTATATTTTTACAGTATTTTAAAAAGTCCACCCTTGCACTTTGGTCCAATATAATGTTATTTATATTGTTCCTTTCCAACTTATATTCTATTTTGCATTCCAAGTTGTATCTCTCTTGACTATGGATAGGGCAATCGAGTAATAGGTGTGGGACCGTCTCGGCGACATCGGGATCACACAGGCACCCCGGGCTCTCCTTGCACTTGAAGCGATGCAAGTACTCGGAGAACCCGCCGTGCCCGGTGAATACCTGCGTCAGCAGCGGATCCAGGGCAATCTTTCTGATGACCCTGTGCGCCTCGACTGCGTCTGGAAAGAACAGCTTCGTTATCGAAGCCGTCTCTCCTTCCGCGTATCTCCGGCTCCACTCGTCAACGGACTCCTTCCGGATCTGTCTTTTGACGAATGAGGCCGGACATTTGTCGTAGTGCGCACGGGTCTTGAGGTGTTGTGCAGCATCCTTAGCGAGCCCATCCGCCCTCTCGTTCCCCTCCAACCCCACATGTGCCTTCACCCAGAAAAATTTAATTTTCTGGGTGCGTTTTTCGGCTTCTTGCATTGTTTTATTAACTTCAAACGCTATGGGGTGGAGGGAATCACCTTTTGTGACAACTTCGAGGGCGGACCTGGCATCACTGAAGATGCCGCACGTAGGAAGCTTGCTACGGAGCGCCTCCTCTACGGCCTTCTGGAGAGCGAGGAGCTCCGCCTGGTAAACGGAACAGTACGGCTCTAATCGCAGTTTTCTGGTACTCGTCTCGGCAGCACCATTCCATATGGATAGCGCTGCTCCGACTTTCCCATCAATCTTGCTGCCGTCGGTGAAGATACAAAGTCCCTCACCGACGTGCTCAGCCAGTTCTGCCCCGTTCACCACGCATTGGAACGACCCGCTCTTCAGCTCCGCGGGATGCTCCAGCTTTACGAAGGGCACCGCCGCCTCCACTTCTCGATCTCCTACCACCTGCCGGGAATACCCCC
Source organism: Hyles lineata (assembly GCA_030180105.1). Taxonomy (NCBI): domain Eukaryota; kingdom Metazoa; phylum Arthropoda; class Insecta; order Lepidoptera; family Sphingidae; genus Hyles; species Hyles lineata. The sequence goes on from JARJEE010000039.1 coordinate 3,231,437, forward strand.
TCTTAATTTCAAAAAGGAGTGCGGTTTCCCGCACCCTTATATCTAGAGGTAGTATTCCCGCCAGCAGCAGGGTTGAGTTTAGGGAGGCGGTCCGATACGCCTTCGTCAGCTTTTGAGCAAAGCTTCGCTGGATTGCTCCGAGCTGCTTCCTCACCCCCAGTTTACGGCTGGCGGGGGCCCACGCACTACTCGCGTAGAGAATTACGGGCTCAACCGCCGCCGTGTAGATTGCCCTGATGACCTCCGGTCCCAACCCCCACTGGACTTTGGCTGACCTCGCGAGCATTTGGTATATGGTTGCAGCCTTTTTGCACGTCTGCTTAACGTGGCTGTTAAAGGTGAGTCCGCGGTCAATCGTCAGCCCCAGAAGCTTTATTTCTGAAGACAGGCCAATGTCGACTCCTCCCATGTGCAGGATTGGAGTATCGTACTTTAATTTTTTGGTAATAACCATTGCCTGGGTTTTATGTGGCGCAAATTTAAGTTTATTTCTGATACCCCAGTCCCGCACATAGGCTAGCGCCGCATTGGCCTGCTTCTGTGCTTCTCCCGTGGAATCCCCATCGAACACCAGGACGACATCGTCAGCGAAAGCCTGACAGTAGTCGCCCCGCTGCTCTAACCCCTTTAACAGGGGATCGAGAAGGAGGTTCCACAGGATTGGGCCACCGATTGACCCCTGGACACAACCTTTAACAGTCCGTTTTGCAGCTTCTGCGCCCGCGTAACGAACTCTGACCATCCGATCATCCAGGTAACTGTCGACCAGCCGTCTGATGTTAGGTGGGCATTGCTCTTCCGCCAGCCGTACTTTCAATCTTGGCCACCAGGCGCTATCGAATGCTCCCTCTATGTCCAGGGAGATCATTATTATGACACGCTTCTTTAGAAGCTTAGCTCTAATATGTTCCATTAGGACATAGAGGGAGTCCTCGGTGCCCTTTTGTGGCATAAAGCCGTACTGGCGGTGGCTCAACCTCGGTAGTAGGTGCCACTTGAGTCTACCCACCAACATCTTTTCCAGCACCTTTCCCAACACTGGCAAAAGTCCTATTGGTCGATGCGCTTTCGGAACCGTGTAATCTACTTTACCCGGTTTCCTAAGCACAGCGACCGTGGCCTGTTTCCAGATTCTTGGAAAACAGGCCAGTTCCAGGCACTTATTTGCCAGTGTTAGGAAAGCCACCGGATCCTGGCCGATCGACTGCGCGCAGATATCGGAGGTCAGGCCGTCGGCGCCGGGCGCTTTCCGGGGGTTGAAACTCGCCAGCGCAACGTGGAGCTCGCGCATCGTGAAAGGGGGGTCATGTAACTCACCATGGACTCTCTCATTCACGCGCGCGGCCAGCTCCCTGGTGCGCTGGTGATCCCGGTTGTCTTCCTCGTCAGGGTCGTCCGGGTAGAACGTGTCGGCAAGGAACCTTGCCGAATCCTCCGATCCCAGGATCTTCCCGTCCCTGACGAGAGGCTGATCCTCCTGCCGCTTAGTCAACCTGCCAAGTGCCCGATATACCCCATCCCATACTCCTTCTTTATCCTGCTTTCCACAAAACTCTACCCAACTTTTAACCTGCGCCTCCTTAGCTTCCCTCTCATACTTTTCTTTAGCCTCTTTGTACTCCCGTATTACCCTATCTCTCCTTACGTGCGCGGCCCACCTGATTCTGCGTTTCTTCCGCATCATGTCGAGTCTGGACCCTTCGAGCTCTTTGGACCACCAAGGTACGGTAAATTTTTTATTTCCTCTTTTCTTAGGTATTATTTTTTCACATGTTTGAATTATAATCTCTGTAAATTTTTCTATTTTAGTCTCTAAATCCTGTTTATTGTCTATTTTCTCTATGTATAATTTAGTTAGTTTATGTTCGTTTATTAATTTTTTAATCTCTTTCCCAAATTTTACCCAATCCGCCTTTTTAGTATTAAATATTCGTGTAGTTCTTTCAATTTTTATGCCGTCCCCTTTGCGTTGTACCATTTTAAATATGATTGTATTGTGATCCGAGCTCGTCAGGTCCTCTTCGACATGCCAATTTTGAATTTTGCCCAGGAGATCGACCGAGCAGGCGGTGATGTCCACCTGGCTGAAGTAGGCTCTGTCTCCTCTGACCGTGAAGAACGTTGGCGTATTGCCTTCGTTCAACACATGAAGCCCCGCCTCGTCCAGCCAGCCGGACACCTCCTCCCCCCTTTGGTCGATCTCCTGACTCCACCACAAGCTTTTTGCGTTGGTGTCCCCACCTATCAGTAAACGCCCCGGACCATACTTTTGGACTATGGCCCTCAGCTGGTCCAAGTACCCTGCTATAGGCCGGTCTGGTTCGAAATAGCATGAGACCAACACGACCTCCCAGGCGCTGGTGCGGACATTCAGCACGACAATATTCGTCGTGGTGAATTCTGGGCATACCAAGGCATCCACTCCCTCATCAAAAACTGCGATGGCTGCCTTGACCGGCCCTTCGATCCGCTCCGCGCACTGGAAGATCCTGGTGGTCCCGTACTGCTTCACGCGACCGGATCCCCCGACGTATGGCTCCTGGATTAAGGCAAACGCAAGTCCCCGCTCTGCTGCATGTAGCATGAGTTCTTGCGTTGCCAGGGCCTTCCTCTGCAGGTTGGCCTGTGCGACCAAGTATGGCCTCACGCCGGGATCAGGGTCGGGCATAGTCTGGCCGGGGGTTACGGGGACCACCTCAGCAATACGCTATGGCAGAGCGGGCCAGAGCGTCCCATCTCATTCTCACTGGGCAGTCCCGACTGAAGGCGTTGTGCACGGTGTCGGCGATTTTCGCCTTTTGGCAGTTGCAGCATGTAGGTGCTGCAGCTGCCATCCACTCCGGGCACTCCGCCCTCAGATGCGGTCCTGCGCAGTGACTGCACACGTCCAGAGAAGCCTTGCAGAACCGCCTCCCATGGCCGTAGCCCAAACACCTTGAACATTGGACCAAGGGAGACTGGTCTTCTACCCTGACCCTCTGGACGTCTATGTGCAACGCTCCAGCCTCTATAAATCGCTGCCAAAGTTGCGGTGAGACTCGCAGAACCATGTGCGTCATCAGGGGGTTTCGCGCTCGTCTTCTATACCTCACCTCTATCCTGTTTTCCTCCTTTCCTACTTTATCTATTAGCCCTTTATTCTGTTTCCTTATCGCACTGATAACTTCCTCGTCTTTATGGCAGCTCAGTACATCTTTGAGGATAATGAGTGGATCCTTATTTTTAATCTCTTCTGCTTTCAGACTATCACCTGATTTTCCTATTCTTTCTTTTATCTTTTCTAATTGGTCCTTATCCTGACATCCTACTATAACTTTCCTCTCTTTAGCTTTTCGTATTTTATCAATCCTAATTCCTTGTTCTGTCGCATTCACCACTTTTCTAAACTTCTCCACTACCTCATCACCCGTTTCCTTTTCGTCTCTTGATGTAATGATGATGGAGTGCATCGCCGTTGTCACATTTGGCACATTTCCTTGCTGTGGACCAGCTGCTACACTCGCATACGTCCTCTGAGCTGCCATTTCGTCTTTACAATTTCTCATCTCTTCCTTAATTCTCTCCATTTCCTGTTTACTTTCCTGTAGCAGTTTTCCATGCTCCTCCAGTTTCCTCACTAATTCCTGTTCTATCTTTTCCCTATATGTTATATCTTGTTCCTTTTCCTCTATGTTAACCTTTTTAGCCTTCTGCTTTCCGGTTTCTTTTCCCTGATCGCCTTCCTTATAAGGTGTTCCTTCCTCTGCCTCTTTTACCAGCTTGAACAATCTTTCCGTGGCTTCGATTACCTCTAACTTAATATCAGTTTTCAGGTTCCTGCTGTTGTTAATCTGGAGCTTCGCTTTGAGAAGGCACGCCCTGGCCTCCGCCGTCCTGCTCGTATAGACTGGACCCACCTTTTTGGGCGAGATCCGCCCATCGATGTGTTAGGTTAGGTTAGGTTAGGTTAGGTTAGGTTAGGTTAGGTTTTTTTTTTTTTTTTTTTTTTTTTTTTTTTTTTTTTTTTTTTTTTTTTTTTTTTTTTTTGGGGTGTCTAGCCCCGCTGCTTCCCCTAACTAATACGTCAGAGTTGTTGGTATGCTCTCTGGGTGAATACTTACACCTGACTATGCCTATACTAACTCCTTCTTTGGGAGTTTAAAGTGTGCCCTATGTCCTTCGTTGGGACGTCCTGCTTATTGCCTAGGTAAGCTTATGTCTAGGATTCTTTATTTGTTTTTATAACTTATAAAATATGTTTACAATCCTTATATCTATGTTTCTTATTTCTACTTATTACTATATTTAATGACCTAAATCTATTTTATTACTATTTTAGCTTACGTATCTAAAAGCCATATAAACCTATTTTATATGTTTTAGAATTACTTATTTCTACTTATTTCTAATTATCATTCTATTTGCTACTTTTTTACAAAAAATTATAAATTTTGGTCTTCTGTACTTATCTTTCATGATTATGCTTATATTTTCTATTTTTATTTCTATGTCGAGTTCCTGCTCTAGGTTCCATCGATCAACTATGTTGACTGGGCATTCAACCAACGCGTGCACTATAGACTCACACATCGCAGGGTCACAGATGCATGCCGGGCTCTCCTTACACTTGAAACGATGCAAGTACTCGGAGAACCCGCCATGCCCCGTGAACACCTGCGTTGTGATAGGGTCTATCGGGATTTTCCTCACCAAGCTGTGGGCCTCCACAGCGTCGGGGAAGAAGAGTTTGGTGGTAGACGCGGTTTCCCCTTCCACGTAGCGCCCGTTCCATTCGTCAACAGACTCCTTGCGGATTTGGCTCCTGACGAATGAAACGGGACATCTATCGTAGTGGGGCCGCGTCTTGAGCTTCAGTGCAGCATCCTTTGCGAGCTCGTCGGCTCGCTCGTTTCCCTGCAACCCTGCGTGTGCTTTTATCCAAAAGAGCCTAATGTTTTGGTTGCGTTCGTTCGCAAGTTGTAATTTTGTATTAATTTCGAACGCCAGGGGATGCAGGGAAACGCCGCTAGCCACCGTTTCCAGGGCCGCCCTAGAGTCACTCAGGATGCTGCACTGCGGCCTCCCACTTTTAACTGCTTCTTCCACGGCCCTGTGGAGGGCCAGTATTTCTGCCTGGTAGACGGTGCAGAAGGATTCTAGTTTTAATTTTATGGATTTGGTCTCGGCGGCGTTCTCCCAAATGGAGACCGCCGCTCCGACTTTGCCTTTGATTTTGCTGCCATCGGTGAATAGGCAGAGGCCAGCGTTAAGTAACTCGTTCACTTCTGCACCGTCCACCAAGCATTGGTATTTTACCCCGGTTCTCCGCGCTGGATGGTAGAGCTTTTCGAAGGCCACAGGACGTTCCACCTCTCGGTCTCCCACTGCGCGCCGGGAATACCCCCTCTTGATTTCGTATAGGGAAGCATTTTCCCTTATGCGAATATCAAGGGGCAGTATCCCTGCCAGCAGTAGGGCCGAGTTTAGTGAGACCGTCCTGTAGGCCTTCGTCAGCTTCTGCGCGAAGCCTCTCTGCACCACGGCGAGCTGTTTTCGCACCCCTAACTTATTTGCGGCCGGTGCCCAAGCACTGGCTGCATACAGAATCGTCGGTTCCACCACCGCTGTGTATAGTGTTTTCACCATCTCTGGCCCCAAGCCCCACTGGATTTTTGCCGCCCGAGATAACTGGTGGTAGAACGCCAGAGCCTTCCTGCAGACGTCTGTGATGTGCGCTTTGAAGGTCAGCCCGTCGTCAATGGTTACGCCCAGGATCTTGATCTGCTTTTCCAGGCCAATGTCCACCCCACCCATGTGAAGGATTGGAGAATCATATTTTAGCTTGCGTGTGATCACCATCGCTTTCGTCTTGTGAGGCGCGAAATTGAGTTTGTTTTTGATTCCCCAATCCCTCACATACGCGAGGGTGTCATTGGCCTGGCGTTGGATCTGTGCCATCTCGTGTCCGTCGAATACGAGCACTACGTCATCCGCAAATGCTTGGCAGTGACATCCTCTGCCACTCAGCCCGTACAGTAGTGGGTCGAGGAGCAGGTTCCAGAAAGTCGGACCCCCAATGGAGCCCTGGACGCATCCTTTGGAGGTCCACCTCTCTACTTCCTCCTCAGTGTATCTCACCCTGACCTTCCTGCTCTCTAGGTAGCTATCTATCACCCTTCGGATGTTAATTGGACATTTTTCCTCCGACAGTCTGACCCTTATGGCCGGCCACCAAGCGTTGTCGAAGGCTCCCTCTATATCTAATGAAATGACCACCGTTATCTTTTTCTCTTCTAATTTAGTTCTAATATGTTTCATTAGTATATAGAGGGAGTCCTCGGTGCTCCTCTGGGGCATAAAGCCAAACTGCCGGGGGTTTGTCCTTGGGTGAAGATGCCACCTAACCCGGCCCACTACCATCTTCTCCAGTATCTTTCCCATCACTGGCAAAAGGCCTATAGGTCTGTAGGACTTAACATGTGTGTAGTCCTCCTTGGCAGGCTTGCGGAGGATGATCACCGTAGCCTCCTTCCAGGTGGTCGGGAAGTGGCCAAGTTCTAGGCACTTATTTGCCAGGGATAGGAAAAATTCCGGGTGGCTGTTTATGGCTTCCCTGCAGATATCCGCCGTTAAACCATCCGCTCCTGGGGCCTTCTTTGGGTTAAAGCTGTTTGCAGCCGCCCGGAGTTCCTCTACCGTAAATGGCGGGTCATGGGTTCCATCATCGACTGCAACATTTACTTGGGCGGCTGCTTCCCTTATTCTTCGATGTTCTGGATTGTCTTTCAGCGGATCATCTGCAGGGTAGAACGTCACCGCCAGCAGTTCCGCCGATCCTTTGGAGTTGAGGATCTGCCCTCCACTGGACAATGGCAGGTCCTCGTGCCTCTTGGAGACTTTTCCTATACATCTGTATATCCCTTCCCAGATGGTCTCTCTGTTTTGTGTCTTACAAAACTCCTTCCAACTTTCCGTTTGTGCCCTCTTGGCTTCTGACTCGTATCTTTCTTTTGCTTGCAGGTACTCAGCGACGACCTTGGATCTTCGGACTGGTGCGGCGCATCGGATTCTTCTCTTCCTGGTGGTGACTTCTTTCTTCATCTTCGCGAGCTCTTTGGACCACCATGGTAAGTTTATATTATTTTTATTCTTCTTTACAGGTAATGTTTCTTCACACGTCTTCAGAATTATTTGCGTGTATCTGTTCACTATGTTGTCCATTTCTGTTTTATTATTGATTTTTTCTATTTCTTCTTTTGTAATTTTTTGGTCTTTTATTATTTGTTCTAATTTTTTGTTAAACTGCTCCCAATTGGCTTTCTTTGTATTAAATATTCTCGTCGTTTTTGAATTTTGTTTATGGTATTTTATTTTTATTTTGTTAATTTTGAATAAGATGCAATTATGATCCGAGCTTGCCATGGTGGTATCTACTCTCCAGTCCTCCACCAGGTTGAGAAGATCCTCCGTGCACGCTGTCACGTCGATGTGACTAGTCAACAGCCTACCTCCCCTCACTGTTTCAAATGTCGGCGTCGGGCCGTCGTTGAGCACCTGCAGTCCGTGCTCCAAGAGTGTACCCGCCATTTCGTCTCCCCTGGAGTCAGTGTCCCCGCTGCCCCACCAGACGCTTTTGGCGTTGGTGTCGCCCCCTATGAGGATTCCACGGGATCCCAGTTTTTCAACTATGTTCCCCAGTTGCTCCAAGTATGGCCCTATGGGTTTATCGGGTTCAAAGTAGAATGAGATGACCGCTAATTCTCGGGTCCCGGTAAGGATCTTCACCACTGCGATGTTTGGTGTGGTGAGGGTCGGGCATTGGGTCACGATCAAGCCGTCATTGAACACCGCAATGGCTGACTTGACCACGGCCCCCTGCCCGTTGTCACCCTGGAAGATCCTTACCCCCCGGTGGTCTCTCACTCTACCCTGACCCCCCACGTAGGGCTCCTGGAGAAGCGCAAAGTCGATCCTTCGCTGTTTGGCCTCCAGAAGAAACTCTAGCGTAGCCAGCTGTTTCCTCTGGAGGTTGGCTTGTGCCACGAATGTCGACCCCGCGCTTGCTGGGGAAGAAGTCTGATCTGGGTTCCTGGGATCCACCTTAGCAATACGCCACGGCGGATCTCGCCAGGGCATCCCACTTCCTCCTCACAGGGCACTCCGGGCTAAAAGCATTGTGTTCGGTTCCGCCGAGCTTGGCTTTGGCGCAATTGCAGCACGTCGGGGGCGCCCTCGCCAACCAGTCGGCACATTCCGACCGGTGGTGAGCACCCCCGCAGTGGCTGCACGCGTCCACTTGCTCCTGGCAGAACCGCTTCCCATGCCCATAGCCCAGGCAGCGAGAGCACTGAATCAGGGGAGACTGGTCTTCGACCCTGATTCTTTGCACGTCGATGTGGACCGACCCCGCCTCTGTGAGCCGCTTCCACACCGTCGACGGAACTTGGACCGCTACATGAGACGCGTGCGGGTTCCGCGCCCTTCTCCTGAATTTTACCTTCAGGCACGCGCCGTCCCCGCACACGTCTCCGAGCAGGTCCTTGTTCTGGACGACGAGTGCTCGCACTATGTCCTCATCCGTGTTGTATGCGAGGACGTCCCTCAGCAGGACTAAAGGCTCCTTATTTTTCACTTCCTCTATGTTAAGTTCCTTCCCCGCTATTCTAATCCTATTCTTTATCCTCCCAATCTCCTCTCTTGACTTGCACCCAACTATTACCTTTCTGTCTTTTCCCTTTCGGATTCTATCAATTTTTATTCCCTCTTCCCTTGCATTCAGTGTTGTCCTAATCTTTTCGAAAACTTCCTCTCCAGTTGCCTTTTGGTCTGCTGCTGTTATCACTATAGAGTGCATTTCCATGTCTCCTAGTTGCCCTTTTTTGGGGCCTGTCAATGCGGCTGCATAGGTTCTTCCTTCCTTCATATCTTCCCTATGTGTCTTTATTTCCTCCTTCAGTCTTTCCATCTCCTCTTTATTTTTACCCAGCATTTCGCTGTGTTCGTCCAGTTTTTTCAGGAGCTGTTCATGTTTTGTCCAGTCCCCTATTTCCGGTTCCTTATTTTTCTTTAACTCCGGGCTTTGGGTCAAGTCTACTTCCTTTTTTTGATCCTTTTTTCTCTCTCCTTCACTTTCCACTACGAGCCTATACAGCCTTTCTGTGGCCTCGAGGACGTCGTTTTTGATCTCGGTTTTTGTGTTTCTACTGTTACTCATCTGTAACTTAATTTTCATTAGGCATGCTTTTGCCTCAGCCACTCTGTTCATACCTCCGGCGTTCCCGGGCGGCGAGACTGTTTGGGCTGCTCGTTTAATTTGCCCTTTTGCTTCTACTTGAAGGCCCCTGGGCTTCGGTTTCGCAGGCCCGGCCGGGCCAGTCCCTTCTGGTGTTTCCATTTGGGACTCCAGGCTACGTCGCGCCTGCGCAACCTTTGATCCTGGCCTTTCTGTTGGGCTTTGTTTCTTCTCCGGGGTCTTACTCTTGTCTCTGATCTCCTTTGCTGGGGTACGGAAACCAAACATTTCGCTAATGGGCCATAGATGATGCTAGGGGAATGCGTCAAGTATAAAAATCCCGCAAGTGTATAGGGCTTGCTGGAGTCTCTTAGATTATAACCTAAGTTAGTGAGTGTAAAATCTCACTAGGTGTCTTTAATAAATAACTATATTACTAATTATACCTTTCTTTTCAGGTGCCGGTATTAAAGCAGCTCGTCGTGTGTACGTCGTGTTGGTGTACTACCCAGGTAAGTATTACAATGGTTCACTGTTACATTCAAGTGTTTATACTAGTCAATTTTGTTACCTGTTCCAACAGTTATTCTTTTATCTGTACTTAACGCTATTTTACAGATTCCACCAAGTTGTTTAAGGTGTTTTTAAGGGAGCGGGGGAGGAATTCCGGGAATCTGCCGGGGCCAATCGTTAGGTCTCACCGAGCCGGTTCTAATGAACCCAAACTCGGTGGGTCTAGGACTGATACCGACGGAGTTAGGGTTAGGGGGGGTGAGGTATGAGAATTGGGGAAGAGGGGGGGGGGGAGGTTTCACGGGGAGACGATTGGACTAGGTTTTTCGAAAAATAGGTGAGGGGGGAGTTTGGGGGGAAATTCCGGGATTCTGCCGGGGCCAATCGTTAGTCCTCACCGAGCCGGTTCTAATAAACCCAAACTCGGTGGGTCTAGGACTGGTACCGACGGAGTTAGGGTTAGGGGGGGTGAGGTATGAGAATTGGGGAAGGGGGGGGGGGGGGCAGGTTTCACGGGGAGACGATCGGACTAGGTTTTTAGAAAAATGGGTAAGGGGGGAGTTTGGGGGGGAATTTCGGGATTCCGGCTGGGCCAATCGCTAGGTCTTCTCGAGCCGGTTCTAACGATACCAATCTCGGGGGGTCCACGACCAGTGTCGGCGGAGATCGGTTTAGGGGGGGTGAGGTAAAAAATTTTTGGGGAGGGGGGGGGGGGGGGGGGGGGGGGGAGGTTTCACGGGGAGACAATCGGACTAGGTTTTTAGAAAAATGGGTAAGGGGGGAGTTTGGGGGGGAATTTCGGGATTCCGCCGGGGCCAATCGCTAGGTCTTCCCGAGCCGGTTCTAACGATACCAATCTCGGGGGGTCCACGACCAGTATCGGCGGAGATAGGTTTAGGGGGGGTGAGGTAAACAATTTTTGGGAGGGGGGGGGGGGGGGGGGGCAGGTTTCGTGGGGAGGCTGTTGGACCTTAAATTGTTTTAGGGGTGGGGGAAGGTTGGGGGTGGTCTGTAGACCAACTTTGGAAAAAGTGGTCAGGACTTAGATTTGGGTGGATGGGTGTCTGGATGTGGGTGGACTTAGGCACGATTGGGTCGTGGCTTACACAACGTAAATATAAGCAAATATAACAACACCTAAACAATATGTAAACAAGACATAAAATATTCCCATTAACAAATTCACAATTTCCAATTTCAGTAAAACTTTACACTTCCAACAAACATGGGAATTCCAATTTCAATGTTAACAATTTAATTTTCAAATTTTTTGTTGTTATTTGTATCTTCTCCCAGTGCTTATTTGTAAGTGCATAGCTTCCGTTCTATTTGTTATTTTTGGAAAAATCTTTTTGGCTTTTATGGGGGGGAAACCGGGCTTCGAGGGTGGTATGATAGCGATTCGGGATAAATTCGGGAAAATAAGGAAAATTGTGTTTTACTTGACGCTGGAATAAAATCGGGATTTAATTTTTTATTTCAATGAGTATAGGTGGGAAACTATGGGGCGGATTTTGAATAGAATTTTACAGGGGTGTAGGGGTGGGTTTAGGGTAATGTAATTTGCACTTGGGGGGTCTGTAGGGAGCGTAACGTTTTCGAGGGGGGCTCCCAAATGATTGGAAGGGATTTTGGGTGAGGTTTAAAACCTCGCTCACTCTGCCAATTTTGGTGGGATTTTGTTGGGAAGGGTGTCGAGGGGTGCGGGGGGTGACCCTCTTCTGGATTATTCCCCGAGACAGAGATCGTATTCAGATCCGTCCGGAGTACAGCCCAAAAGGGGGTTCGGTGAAAATCGACTTTTTTGTTTCGAGCCGGACCGGGATAATTTTTGGGTAGGGGTTAGAGGGGGTGGAGAAACCACTCGTCACCTGGTTTCCGCGGCGCTGAAGGCGATAACACTTATTTTATAGATGTTTGAAGATGGTGCTCACTTTTGGTCCGGGCCTTCTTCGTTTTCAGCCGCCTGCCGAGGTCCGGTCTTCGAGTTTGAGGTGTCCCGCGATGCTGGAGGTCCTGGCCTATACTTCGGCACAAAAAGTCTGGCTCCGGGACAGGAACCAGAGCAAGCCGGGCCCCCAGAACCCGAAGATCGTGTTTTTCCGCTGTTTTTCCAAGGACTCTCGAGGTCGACTCTCTGCCCTATCCTGTCTCTCATGGATTTCAGCCGTGGACATGTGGGGGAGGTTGCTCGGTGGGCCGTATCGAGGGTGGAGCCAAACCGCGTGTTGTGGTTTACGCAATTGGTGCACTGGGACTTGGAGGCGTCTTCCTTCACGGGGCAGTCGTCCAAAGTGTGCTGCGAGGAGGCGCAGTGGGCGCAGGCGATGTTGGTGGCGGAGCATTTCGCTTTGGTGTGCCCGAACTGTAGGCATCGAAAGCACTGAAGAAACGGAGAGAAGTCCTCGGCGTGGACTCGCATGTAGTCCACGCAGACCCTCCCCATCTCCGTGATCCGGCGCCACACGCTCGGGCACGCTTGCAGCACTGCATTATACAATGCCGGGTTCCGGTTGTTTCTCTTGAAGCGGTATTGAAGGTCGGAGTCGTTGGTGATGAGTGAGTCGATGTCCGGGTTTTGTGAGCGAATGATGGAGGGGAGTTCTTCCGCCGGGACGTCGCAGGTGACGCCTTTCAAAATTATCAGCGGACTGAGCCGGCGGGCAGGTTCGGCGGTGACGCGTTCCGCAGTCCGCAGGCGATTGAGGGCGTCATCCCGCTGCTCGACGGTGTCGAACTCAACCCTCAATTTTCCTCTGGAAATGGTCTGCACCTTGACGGGTGCGTACTTGGCTTCACGGAAGGGAATGGATTTCCTCAGTGCGGTGACGGCCTCTTCTTTGGTTTTGGTAGCGATAGTGGGGGTAACAATGATGGCGGGGCGAGATGAAGGAGGAGAGGAAGGGGGTGTGCCTTTGGCGGGTGTGGGTAGGCTGGCGGTGCGGTGGTTGTTCGTGGTTAGGTGAGCGGTGGCAGATGCGGTGGCGGAGGTTACTGCGGCGTAAGTGGTTTTGACCAGTTCTTTTTGTATGGCTATGAGTTCGTTCTTGATTGTGTTTACGGCAGCGAGGTGGTTGTCCAGTTCTTTCTTCACGCATTGTAAAATGTCCTCCTTCAGGCCTTGGTTAGTGTTGTTGTCGATTTCGGTGGATGACGGTGGTGTGGGTTCGGGTTCGTCCTGGGTGATCGCCTGCGGAAATTCTTCTACGTTATATAGGATACCGGAAAGTCCTTCCAGCTGCAAGGCCACGCACTTCACGCGGTTTTTACCTTTGGCTGTGACACTTTTAGGTGTCACGGCCTGGAATAGTGTGGCGCTATATTGGTATATCAAGTCAGCAAGGAGTCTTCTGTTTATGGGGATATCTTCTTCGATAAAGAGAGGGAAGCGCTCGGGGTACTTGCATTCGAAGACATGCTTTGGTATTTCATCAATTGTTAGTTCCTGATATATGTCGGTGTTTTGAGCCGAGCCTGGTTTGGGGTTGGGATGTGATGTAGAGGGGGGATCTGGGGGATCCGCCATTTTAAGTTGAATAGAGGAAATGAGAAGTGAGGGAGTTCGGGAATTCCGCCGGAGCAGATCGCTAGGCCTTCCCAAGCCGGTTCTAACGAACCCAAACTCGGGGGGTCTAGGACCAGTAACGGCGGAGATAGGTTTAGGGGGGGTGAGGAAAGGAATGTGGGGGGAGGGGAGGGGGGGGGGGGGGGGAGGTTTCGTGGGGCGACGCTTGGGCTGTGAAAAATTTAAAAATGACTTGGGGGGGAAACGGGGGGGAATTTGGGGATTCCGCCGGGGCCAATCGCTAGGCCTTCCCAGGCCGGTTCTAACGAACCCAAACTCGGGGGGTCTAGGACCAGTAACGGCGGAGATAGGTTTAGGGGGGGTGAGGAAAGGAATGTGGGGGGAGGGGAGGGGGGGGGGAGGTTTCGTGGGGCGACGTTTGGGCTATGAAAATTTAAAAATGACTTGGGGGGGGAAACGGGGGGGAATTTGGGGATTCCGCCGGGGCCGATCGCTCGGCCTTCCCAAGCCGGTTCTAACGAACCCAAACTTGGGGGGTCTAGGACCAGTAACGACGGAGATAGGTTTAGGGGGGGTGAGGAAAGGAATGTGGGGAGGGGGGGGGGGAGGTTTCGTGGGGCGACGTTTGGGCTATTGAAAATTTAAAAATGACTTGGGGGGGAAACGGGGGGGAATTTGGGGATTCCGCCGGGGCCGATCGCTCGGCCTTCCCAAGCCGGTTCTAACGAACCCAAACTTGGGGGGTCTAGGACCAGTAACGACGGAGATAGGTTTAGGGGGGGTGAGGAAAGGAATGTGGGGGAGGGGGGGGGGGGGGGGGAGGTTTCGTGGGGCGACGTTTGGGAGGGGTTTCGTGAAATGGGCAGCGGGGGGTAGAGGGCACTAAAATAGCTAAGTCCGGGAAAAAGTGGGAGGAGCCAAGGTAAAAGGGGGCGGGACTTAACTTGGGGTGGGCGGGGCTAACACGGAAAAGTGGGAGGAGCCAACAAAAGTGGGTGGAGTTTTGGTGTAAAGTGGGTGGAGTTTAATGTCAAGTGGGTGGAGTTTAGTGTCAAGTGGGTGGAGTATAATTTGGCTGAGGGCCAATGAAATGACAAATAAATATTGATTGGGTGGACGAGTTAAATGACGTATCGGCCAAATGGCCAATTATCAGTTAAATAAATATTTTTAGGTAGTTAAACTGGAACCAATGGGTGATGCAATAAATATTCACTGGCCGGAAGTCCGACCAATGAAAATCTAGAACTTGTGAATATCGTGAATGATTGTAAATACTGTGAATGATGTGGGGATAAATTTGTGAATATGATGAATGGGAAGGTTGAAAAGGAAAACCTCGCTCATTCAGTGGCTATTGCTCCGATCAGGTCGTGAGTGGTGTCGTTGGATTCGTCTCGGCGTCCTCTATCAGATTATGCTGTCAGACAGACTTCGTACCTGTATGATGACCAGCTATGACCTTCTTCCGGTAATTCTGAAAATGACTTTTTTGTTTCTGGATGGATTCGGCTGTTTCTTGGTACATAGGCCGGGGGTCCTCAAAAAATGATTTCAGAGCTGGTTCCGAGGTTCTAGGTCCGAAGGTCACAGAGTAATCACTGGGTTAAAGTATTGCGCAAAACTCACTTTTTGTCCTGGTTAATTAAAGGCACTTCTGGTTGTCCTATGATGATGATCTTGGTGTCCACGGCTTCGTGATGAAATGGCGCTTCTTATGGTGCAGGAACTGGCTCAGGAACTCCACTGCTAAAAGCAGGAGAGCGCGCCGAAGTCGTGGTGAGAATTTAGAAGGT
The DNA here is from genome assembly GCA_030180105.1 of Hyles lineata. Taxonomy (NCBI): domain Eukaryota; kingdom Metazoa; phylum Arthropoda; class Insecta; order Lepidoptera; family Sphingidae; genus Hyles; species Hyles lineata. Next base: position 3,246,483 of record JARJEE010000039.1, read on the forward strand.
GAAAGCACCGCTCAAATGAAGAGTATGATGGAAAGAAGTTAAAGAATTGGACTGGGAGGTAGTCTTGACCTAGGGCTATCGATGTAGGGTCCAAGATCGGATATAGGAGAAAGGTGAAGGAAGATATGAAGGAAAAACTGTCTTTAACTTTGAAAATCCGGGTTTGGCACACTTCACTGTTCGATATCTTTGAAAGTACTCACAGGAAAATTCCGAAATTTTGCACAGGGAAGGGGGATGGTATTAGGCGTCTAACTGCAGTTCAAAAACTATGGGTAAAAGATCGTTCTACGGAGATAGAGTCACTTGAATCACACATAAGTTTTTTCACTGAAAGTTTTTCTTTAATTACTTTTCCAATTTTGGTCCGATTTTGAAAATTCTTTCACTGTCACACGCGGCGTCGCAGCGCGCAAATTTTGATATATAACACTTGATTGTTTCACTGATATATCCTATTTTTCGGAATTTTTGAGCGCGGAGCGGCACAAAAGTGATGCGCGCGGTACGGCGTTCGCGCTGCGACTGGTTAGGTTAGGTTAGGTTAGGTTAGGTTAGGTTAGGTTAGGTTAGGTTAGGTTAGGTTAGGTTAGGTTAGGTTAGGTTAGGTTAGGTTAGGTTAGGTTAGGTTAGGTTAGGTTAGGTTAGGTTAGGTTAGGTTAGGTTAGGTTAGGTTAGGTTAGGTTAGGTTAGGTTAGGTTAGGTTAGGTTAGGTTAGGTTAGGTTAGGTTAGGTTAGGTTAGGTTAGGTTAGGTTAGGTTAGGTTAGGTTAGGTTAGGTTAGGTTAGGTTAGGTTAGGTTAGGTTAGGTTAGGTTAGGTTAGGTTAGGTTAGGTTAGGTTAGGTTAGGTTAGGTTAGGTTAGGTTAGGTTAGGTTAGGTTAGGTTAGGTTAGGTTAGGTTAGGTTAGGTTAGGTTAGGTTAGGTTAGGTTAGGTTAGGTTAGGTTAGGTTAGGTTAGGTTAGGTTAGGTTAGGTTAGGTTAGGTTAGGTTAGGTTAGGTTAGGTTAGGTTAGGTTAGGTTAGGTTAGGTTAGGTTAGGTTAGGTTAGGTTAGGTTAGGTTAGGTTAGGTTAGGTTAGGTTAGGTTAGGTTAGGTTAGGTTAGGTTAGGTTAGGTTAGGTTAGGTTAGGTTAGGTTAGGTTAGGTTAGGTTAGGTTAGGTTAGGTTAGGTTAGGTTAGGTTAGGTTAGGTTAGGTTAGGTTAGGTTAGGTTAGGTTAGGTTAGGTTAGGTTAGGTTAGGTTAGGTTAGGTTAGGTTAGGTTAGGTTAGGTTAGGTTAGGTTAGGTTAGGTTAGGTTAGGTTAGGTTAGGTTAGGTTAGGTTAGGTTAGGTTAGGTTAGGTTAGGTTAGGTTAGGTTAGGTTAGGTTAGGTTAGGTTAGGTTAGGTTAGGTTAGGTTAGGTTAGGTTAGGTTAGGTTAGGTTAGGTTAGGTTAGGTTAGGTTAGGTTAGGTTAGGTTAGGTTAGGTTAGGTTAGGTTAGGTTAGGTTAGGTTAGGTTAGGTTAGGTTAGGTTAGGTTAGGTTAGGTTAGGTTAGGTTAGGTTAGGTTAGGTTAGGTTAGGTTAGGTTAGGTTAGGTTAGGTTAGGTTAGGTTAGGTTAGGTTAGGTTAGGTTAGGTTAGGTTAGGTTAGGTTAGGTTAGGTTAGGTTAGGTTAGGTTAGGTTAGGTTAGGTTAGGTTAGTTAGGTTAGGTTTTTTTTTTTTTTTTTTTTTTTTTTTTTATTCCCACTTCTCTCCCCTGACTTAATCAAGGTCCTTTTTTATCATATTTTACATTATAAGACTGGCGTGTTTTGTTCACTTTTCGTTGAAAGTGAAATTTAATCACCTTATAGAAGTGCACATCTATATCACCTTTATTAGTGGTGTGTCTTATCTATTAATATACATATTTACAACTAGGAAAGCTAAGGGCATGTATTTTATTTATTTATTTATTTTTGTTTTCAAAATTTTTGTTTATTTTCTTCTGATATATAAATATGTATGTATATATATGTATACTTTTTTGTATTTATTTATTTTATTTTATTTTTTATTTTTTTTTTTATTTTTTTTTTTTTTTTTTTTTTTTAGTTCTTTTTCTTTTTATTTTCAACCTTTTCTTATTCGCTAATTTAAACAGATTTATTTCTTATGTTTACCTTATATCCTATCTTAATCATTAACATAAGTTTTCAATGTTTACTATTTTACACATAATCTTGTATTATGTTCTATAGTAAACTATTTATATCTATTGCAACTACTTATATACAAATTAACCAATTTTTTACTTAAGGTAACATTCTTAACTATATTCATACAAATATTAGTTCCTCAACTACTTTTGCTGCTTATTTTGGGGCATTCGACATTAGTATAATATTTAGTTTTCTTTTTATTTTCTTGCAGGCATTCAGCGACGGCTGCTATTTCTGAACAACGCTGCGCATCGAGTTTCCCTGGCATCATGGTGAGTTATGTTATTTTTACTACTTTGTCTATTTATTTTTCAATTTTAATTTTAACTTTGTTGTTTTAAAATTTAGTGTTACTTCCGTTTTTCTACAATGCCTAGGATATCTTCTATGCAAGCGGTAATTCCTATATATCCATTATATAGTCTCCCAAAGATACTGAGTTGTGGGATTGCTTCGTCGCTGGGTGCCTGCAAGTTATATTCTGTAGTCGTAGTGGAGACTTCTTCTGCCCCGACGTCAGCCCCCGCGCCGCCCAGCCACGTGCACTCAGCGTTTGTGTGCCCCATTTGGATTCCGTGGGATCCCAGTTTTTCAACAATAACTGTCTGATCTGGGAGTCTGGGATCCACTTTAGCAATAAGCTATTGTGGATCTCGCCAGAGTGTCCCACTTCTTCCTCACGGGGCACTCCGCGCTGAACGCATTATGGTTGGTTCCGCCTAGTTTCGCCCGGATGCAATTGCAGCACGTAGGCGGAACTTGCGCCACCCAGTCAGGACAGTCTGACCTGTGGTGAGGCCCGCCACAGTGACTACATGTATCCGTTTGATCCCGGCAGAACCTTTTCCCATGGCCGTAGCCTAAGCAGCGCGAGCACTGCACCAGGGGAGATTGATCCTCCACTTTGACACGTTGTACATCTATGTGTACCATCGATGCCTCTATAAGGGTCTTCCACATATTTGTCGGCACCTGCAGGATCACATGACAGACATGTGGATTTCTAGTCCTCCTGCGATATTTGATGGTCGCCTCTGTGTCGTTCTCGCTCAATTTCCCAAGTAGATGGTTATTTTGGGTTTTAAGCGCTTTTAATATGTCTTCGTCTGTGTTAATGCTGAGGACATATTTTAAAATAACCAGCGGTTGTTTGTTTTTTACATCTTCCATTTTTAATTCACCTTCCGCTTTCCGTATCTTATCCTTTATCTTTCCCAGTTCTTCTTGTGTCCTACATCCCACTATTACTTTTCTATCTCTGGCTTTCCGTATGTTATCTATTTTTAGGCCCTCTTCTTTCGCATTTATTGTTTTGCGAATTTTTTCGAAAACCTCTTCTCCAGATTCAGTCTGGTCCACCGAGGTAACTACTATAGAGTGCATGGTTGTTATAGGCTCTCGTGGTCTGATTTTCGGTGGCCCAGCCGCTACGTTGGCGTAAGTTTCTTTGTGTAGCCATTCTTCCCTGTGATGTTTTATTTCGTTATTCAATTTTATCATTTCCTCTTTATTTTCGCTGAGTAGCTTACTGTGTTCTTCTAACTTTTTGATTATGTCTTTTTCCTTTTTCTTTGTTTCTGTTTCTATTTCTTTGTCAACATTTCTTTCCTTTTCTTGTACATCTCTTTCTGCTCCTCTGTATGCTTTATCTTCCTCCGCTTCTTTGACTAATTTATAGAGCCTTTCTGCCGCCTCAATAACGTCAGTCCGTATTTCAGTTTTAAGATTACGGCTGTTGTTAATCTGGAGCCTAATCTTCACCAAACATGCTTTGGCTTCAGACGTTCTGTTAAGGTATACGGTATCCCGTTTGGGGGAACTGTCTAGCGTGCTTGAGGTTGTCAGTTGTTTTTTCCCTACTGTTTTACATTCCGCTGGAGTTACCCGTGGCCTCTGTCTCGCAGGCCCAGCGCTGCTGGTCTCTTCGGCTCTTTCGAGTTGGGATTCTATGCTACGCCGCGCCTGCGCAACAGTGGTCCCAGTCGCTCCTTTCGGGCTATTATTTTCAGGAGTCTTAGGCTTGCCTGGTTTAGTACCAGCGTCTTTTGCGGGGGTTCTAAAGCCAAACATTTTGCAGTGGGATGTAGGTGTATGTCAGGGGGATGCGTCAACTTTCCGAAGTTTGATCTCAACAGGTGTAAAGAGCCTGTAAGATTGTCCTTTGTGTAACAAGTTGTGTATATCTAAAAGATGAGTTTCTTTGTTTCAGGTCAATAAATAATGTGCTTTAATTAAAGCAACTACCGTGGTCTGTATGTAACTCTTGTCTTATTATTTAATATTAATGTGATAATTTGTTCTGTTCCAGGTGGCGTCTTCAAATATAATTGCGTGATTCTACCCCAGGTAAGTAAATAAATAAGTTTGAGGTAAATAATCTGGTTATATTTTTATTTTATTTTAATTTTTCCAGGTAGTCGTACAAGTTCGGTAACTTTTTAAAGAATTGAGGTAAAGTTCAAGTTGTATGAGGTTGATCAATTTTCGAATAGTCAAACAAAAGCAAAAGATATCGCTATATGAAGGTTTGCAGGTGTAAATTGCCTGCAGTTTGGTCAAAAGTTAAGAAGATCTGGTTTTTGTGTACATGAAAACCGGCGTGGTGTTTGAGTTATTCGTGTTTCTAACCTCGAAAATATGATTTAGTCAAAGATTTTGAAGTTTTAAAATTTTTATAGTTACTATGGTAAAAATCGTACCGAGGTTATATACCAAATAACACTATTGGGTGGGTGGGCGGGGGAAATTTTTCAGTTTTACTGCGTCCAGACCCAGCATGCGTGGTATCCACGTGTCGGGCTCGACGAGACGCGTCTAATGGTGTGATAATCTGGAACAACCGGGAGCAAAAAATTTCAAGGGGGGCCCAAAAACTGATATTTGAAAGAGAATTTAGTGAATTTAAATATTAATAACAATACAAAAATAGAAAAGCCACACCCTCCGTGTGCCACCGAGCGGCAGGACACGGGTTACACAAAAATCTAGATTACTAAGCCAGAATTAAATTTTTAGACACAACAATAATATATTTTCGAATGAAATATCGACTTTTAAGGGTTTTCGCAAAAACAAACAGTTTTGGCGTCTCCAGATCCCAGCGAGCGTGGGGTCCACGTATCGGGATCAACGGGAGGCGTTCGAAATCGCAACAATCCAAAACAGTCGATACTAAAACTTTGCAGTATTTAATAAATTGTCAAGATTTAAGTAAAATTATGCTATTTTCCAAAATGTAGTATTATAGCTCAAAACCAGTCTGAACCTATCAAAACACTGCGCCCTATGTGCGCTTTAACACTATCCACACCACAACCAAGAAAAAATGTAAATTAAAAACAAAATTCTTAACGTCAAATTTTTCGTTATTGCACACCTTAGGTGGATTTCCTTACATTAGCTGCGATGACGTAATCGATTAAGATCGATTATAAGAAATTTTTCAGTTTTACTGCGTCCAGACCCAGCATGCGTGGTATCCACGTGTCGGGCTCGGTTAGGTTAGGTTAGGTTAGGTTAGGTTAGGTTAGGTTAGGTTAGTTAGGTTAGGTTAGGTTAGGTTAGTTAGGGTTAGGTTAGGTTAGGTTAGGTTAGGTTAGGTTAGGTTAGGTTAGGTTAGGTTAGGTTAGGTTAGGTTAGGTTAGGTTAGGTTAGGTTAGGTTAGGTTAGGTTAGGTTAGGTTGGTTAGGTTAGGTTAGGTTAGGTTAGGTTAGGTTAGGTTAGGTTAGGTTAGGTTAGGTTAGGTTAGGTTAGGTTAGGTTAGGTTAGGTTAGGTTAGGTTAGGTTAGGTTAGGTTAGGTTAGGTTAGGTTAGGTTAGGTTAGGTTAGGTTAGGTTAGG